>NW_021028993.1:314668-369389 GCF_004153795.1 Camellia sinensis | reverse complement strand
CAACAGAACCAACACCCCACCTCCTCCTCCTCCTCCCGTACAGCCGGAACCTAATGCGAATGTGGATGATGGGGATATTATTGCTCTCACCCATAAATTCAGCAAGATGAAACCGCCATCCTTTCAGGGAGGCCTGGAACCGTAAAAGCTGAAGCTTGGGTTCTGGAAACAGAAAAATTATTCGAAGTGTTTCCGTGCTCAGAAGCGAACAAAGTATTGTTAGCTACCTTCCACCTACAAGAAGAGGCTAGAAGGTGGTGGATGTTAATCCGTGATACAAATACCGTTATGACTTGGGCTCAGTTCAAGGAGTCCTTCTTGTAAAAAGTACTTCCTCCAGTGTGTCAGGTGATAGAAAAGTGACTGAATTTGAACAGCTGAGCAGGGCACGATGTCCGTTGCTGAGTATGAAACCAAATTACTGAACTTGCCCGTTATGCACCGCACCATGGTAGATACTGAATATAAGAAGGCCAGAAAATTTGAAGGTGGCCTTACTGTGGCAATACTTGACCGGATAAATGTTTTGAAATTACCGACTTTTGTGGGTGTTCTCGACCGGGCATTGATGGCCGAGTCGAACATTGCAGGCGGTGAAACAATCTGAAAACACAACAACTGAATGCCATGGAAAAAGACAGGGTTTCAAATTCAAGAGGGCAAGCACAACCAGCCAACAAGAAACAGAATACGGGGTCGACGACTAGCCCCAGCCAAGTGAGTGGGTTCATACCACCCTGTCCTGAGTGTGGCGAAAGCACAAGGGGGTCTGCTACAGAATATCTGGAGCCTGTTACAGGTGTGGCAAGGTGGGCCCAATGGTTAAAGACTGCCCCTCTACTCCACAAGCCAGCAGTAAAGTGCACCAAGCGCAGCAGCATCAACTGTAGCACCAAAGCCTAACCCTAGAGCTACGGGAAAGAGCCTGTGAGGCAAGGCGAGTGTTCGCACTAGTACCGGGAAGACGTGCAAAATACGAGACCGTTGTGTCAGGTATTCTCTCTATCAGTTACGCAAAATGCATATGTATTTGATTGATTCGGGGTCTACACATTCTAATGTATCGCATGCTTTTTCACGGAAAATTGAATAGACCTTAGAACCCGGAACTATCTGCTAGCCGTATCATCACCCGTAGGGGGATCCATGACATGTGCTTATATGTACCCCGCATGTGAAATTATTGTTGGGGATATGCATCTGTTTATTGATTTACTAACATTGAACATTGATCATTTTGAAACTGTATATTGGGGATGGATTGGTTACAAAATATCATGCCACTATTGACTGTGTGACCAAGCAAGTTGTTTTCCGTCCACCTGGTTTACCTGATTTGTGTTTATGGGAGTGAGTAGTACCTCCTCCGTATTTGATTCTGTCAGTGAAAGCTGTAAATTAATTAGAAAGGGGTGTAAAGGATATCTGTGTCTGTGCTGACTGTGTTTACTGTGATAGTGTTAAACTGATGTGAATTGTATTCTATATAGTCAGAGAATTTCCAGATGTTTCCAGATAATCTTTTGTTCCAGTCTAGCAGTTATCAGTTTTTATCATTCTTTCCATTCTTTCCATTCTTGCCTCGGTAGACGAGGATTCAGGTTCATTTGCATTGTTCATTTCTACTATAAGCAGTTATAACAGTTTTAAACATAAGCAGTATTTGTTAAAACAGTTTCCCACATTAGCATGATTCAGTCATAACATAACCACACACTTATCTATGCTCATGAGATGCCCTAATAACTTTTCTAGGACACCCTATAAGCTCATTTGGACACGTGTGTGAGGTATAACTCGTGGTCAGTATCGCTCTGATACACTCTGTCACGACCCAAACCCGGCCCTATGGTTTAGCACCGTAACCGGCCAGTAATCCGAGATTACCGAAGGCCTGCTTAACAGTAATACAGTAAAACAGAGTAACGGGCCTGGCGGAAGCCAATACAGTAAATGAATAGTGTCCATTGAGCTGTGACAGTCTGTATGCCAAAAGATTTTTCATGCATTCATACATACACAAACAGTACAGTCTATACAAAAATTTACAGTCACACAGTACAGGACCTAATCCCTGATAACAGTACGGTAAACATTCAGTCTATACAGAACAGTAAAACAGTACAGAAGGGGAATTGTAAAAGACCCCTAAGCCTTAACAGGTAGGCTCGGAACCTCGCAGTGAGGCACATTAGGCTGGCTTGACAAAACTGGAGTCTAACCCGCGCTCCTAGCTCCGGTCTGGTGCCTGTACACCTACATATATATATGAGCAGTGAGCTAAAGCCCAGTGAATTAACATAAAGCGTAAAGGGTTTAGAATGAATGTCCTTGCAGTAATGGAACAGTTCAATTCAATCAGTATTCAGTTGTTCAGTACAGTAAATAGTCATATTGGTACATCCATTAGCACAACAGTAACAGTAGGTCTTAAAAGACCGAACAGTAATGATGGCCATCAGTCAGTAACAGTAGTGGCTCCACGAGGGAACCGACAGAGATCTCTGTAACAGTAACAGTAACAGTAAACAGTAGTACTAAGGATGCCACAGTACAGTTCAGAAATAAAGACATACATTCATTCAGTAATACCAGTTCAGTAAACAGTTCAGTTCAGTATTAAAAGATATCAGTTGAACATATCTTTACACAATTGTTACTTCACAGAGTTCTGGGCTACAGTATGCTAGAGCGTGTCTCCCCAGTTGCCAACCCTACACAGTTCACAGGTTGACACACACTAAGGCTACACAAGTTAGGAAAGATTAACAACTTAATCCCTAATGCCTCGGTGTGTTCTACATCTATATCCTCAACAAGATGTCTTAAACTAGGCCTAAGAATGCCTAGGATGGGATGAGGATGCAAAGATGTACACTTAAAAGCATTTTCAAGAAAAAACAGAGTTCCGCTCGAGCGCACGCTTTCCCCGGCTCGAGCGGTCATGCAACAAAGTACACGCTCGAGTGTAAACTTCCCCGCTCGAGCGTACTGTAAAAAGTACTGGATGGGTGAAATCTCCGCTCGACGCCCGCTCGAGCTTGAGACAAGACTCCGCTCGAGCGGCCAATCCTCCGCTCGAGTGGACTGTAAAACAGTGCAGAGAGATGCTGGATGCTCGGATTCCACGCTCGAGCGGCACTTCTCCCGCTCGAGCGGAAGTGCGAAATCTGGAAAACCCAGATGCACCTCCAAGCTCCAAAACCAAGTTCAAAAAGCATCAAAACTCGACCTCTTGAGCTAAAATTTCAGAAACACATGTAAACTCATAGTTAAAACATGATTCAAAACTCAATTTGAGAAATCAAAGCCCCAAGGGTGTTTTTTCATCAACCCAATTTCAAACCATTTTCCAAGGGCAATCCTCAAACATGACATGCATGATCTTTAATCATTTTAAAGCTTCAATTTGATGCTCTAGGGAGCCAATTGATCCAAAAACAAGTTAAAAACATGGACCATTACAAATTATGAACATGCATGTGAGGAATTATGAACTACAACCTCAAAACTCCAATATATGTACATGCATGCAACAATCAAGCTCCAATTCAACAACAATGAACCCAAACAAGACTTAGTTCTACAATGAAGCATGAATCATGCATGAATCAACTTAAACACAAGTCAAAAGGATGAAATTCATACTAGGTTCCTTGAATGCAAGTCTAGAGGTTCAAATTAACAATCCACACTTCAATCTTCAAGCAATTCTACCACTGAACTCAAGATCCACTCAATTCTCTCTCACTCTCTATCTTGGTCGGTTGAGTCTAAGGAATGAGCTGATGGAATGTGTATGAATGAGTGTAATGAGGCTAAAGATGATTCAAGTAGTGGGCCACTTAAGTGGCATTAAGGTAATTAAGCCTAACTCTTTAATTAGCTTATTTTTAATCTAATTTAATCATACCTAATCAGTTTTCAGGTAAATACACCATAAAATTACATTAATTATGACGCTCATAAAACATCAATCGGTTACTCATTTGGCCGCCGATATGCCTTCAATTAGTAGTTTAAAATATAAGCATGAACAGATAATCATACAGTCAAACAGATAAAATGCAATTTAACTAACATATACTCAATCAATTCGGTTTCCAATTTCAGTCAGTCAGTTCAGTACTTTAATCAGTTCAATTATCAGTCAGTTATCAGTCATTATCAGTTTCGTTTAGCAGTAATCGGTGATTATCGGTGATCAATCAGTCATAAGTCGTAAACAGTATGAGGTTGTTACAGAACTCAATAGGTACAATATCGTTAGAAACATGCATAGCAATGCGAGGTGAAAGTGGAGGGGTGCATGACAATGCAACCTAAGTGTGACGCATAACAATAAGTGGAGGGGTGCATGACAATGTGACCTAAGTGTGACGCATAACAATGCGGTAGGGATGCAAAACAATGCAACCTAGGTATGACGCATAACAATGCGGGAGGGATGCAAGACAATGCAACCTAAGTGTGACGCATAACAATGCGGAAGGGATGCAAAACAATGCAACCTAAGTGTGACGCATAACAATGCGGATAAAACAAGCATAACAATGCAAGTGAAGTGTGCATGCATAACAATGCAACAAGAGTACGTATAATGATGTAAGTAAAACGAGCGTGACAACAAAAGTAATGAGTGCATAACAATGCGACAAGTGGTGTGCATAACAATGTAGGTGAAACGTGTGCGACAACGCGTGTAGAGAGTGCAAGGTAATGCAAAAAGAAATACGCAACTTCAAATGTGTGTTTGAAAGGAAATGCCAAAAGAGAAATGCGTAATTCAAACGTAACCCCCGATTTACCTCTCGGAGGGGTCACAACATACTCAAAAAGGATACACCTTGCTCTTGACGAGTAACGATGAGCTATGCATCGAAGACTTGAATTGAAGTTCCCGCGGGGACATTCTTGAGCCGAAAAGTGTAGTTTTCTTGTATTTTCCCGAGGGCCGAGGACTCAAATCATCACCAAAATGCATAGGGAGAACAATGGAGCCCTGAGGATCATCCAAGAGGGTGGCCGACCAGTTATATTAGTGGACGACCAGTTGTTGCCCATAAAAGTGGTCGGCCGACTAGAAAAATTGGCTGGTCCACCAATTTACAGAATTTCGGGGTAGTTTGGTCATTTAGCTTCGGTTCTTTAAGTACACAACTCCAAATTAGTTTGTATCACACCTCCAAGGCCGAAATACATTCTTCTTTGCTCCCAGACTCTTTTCTCTCTCAGATCTGCACTTTATACGCGTTTTCCCACGCCCCACGCGAAGTTGTTTCGCGAAAACTTTTGATTCTCTTCATTTTGAACCGATTAGAATTTGTTTTCGGAGCTTCTTTCTCCATTTTCACCACTTGAGGTATGTTCGTCTCAAAGTTTAGCATCTTTTCTCGGGTGTTGACTTTTGTTGACTTTTTCTCTTCCCGAGAGTTGACTTTTGTTGACTTTTCACAATTTTGGCTCGTTTCGCTCGTTTTTGCTCATTTTTCCATACTTTGAAGATTTCTTTAGATGGCCGACGATATCTCATATGGCGGAGGTCCTCCATATGCAGAGGACGAGCCCGATATCATACCGTTGCCTCCTAGGATATGGCCATTCGTCCTAGAGGAGTACGACTCAGAGGAGCACATCCTACCTCCAAGCACCTTCTACCACTCCACGGACTTCGCGCGGCGGGCACCTGCAGACTTGCTACTACGGGAGCCGGAGTCCCATCTATCTCATCACGCGCATGAGGTACGTACTTCACTTTTGCATTTTCTGCGATGTATTTTGCACTTCTTGCACGTTTACATACACAACACTTCACTTATTCTGAACACACAATTCATACACAACACTCTGCTAACTTGGCACGCGGCTCATTTTGGGCACACAGCACACCTTGGGCACACAGCTCATAACACTGCTCAATCTGAACACGCAGTTCATAACACAGCATTTGATTTTAGTTGGCACATAGCTCATTACACTGCTCAATCTGAACACGCAGTTCATAACACATCATTCCGTTTAGTTGGCACACAGCTCATAACACTGCTCAATTTGAACACACAGTTCATAACATAGCATTCGGTTTATAGCACACTGTTCAATTTGAACATGCAGTTCATAACGCAGTACACTGTTTTATAACATAGCACACCGCTAAATCTGAACACGCAGTCCATAACACGGTATTCGTTTATAGCATACTGCTAAATCTGAACCCATTTGTCCATAACGCAGTACACTTTTTAGTAACATAATACATCGCTCAATCTGGACCCATTTGTCCATAACATGGTATTCAATTTTTAGTATACTGCTCAATCTGAACCCAACGTCCATAACACAGTACACTTTTAGTTAATATAACACACCGCTCAATCTGAACCCATTTGTCCATAACACGGTATTCGGTTTATAGTATACTGCTCAATCTGAACCCAACGTTCATAACACGGTATTCTGTTTATAGTATACTGCTCAATCTGAACCCAACGTCCATAACGCAGTACACTTTTTAGTAATGTAATACAACATTCATAACACGGTATTCGGTTTACAGTATACTGCTAAATCTGAACCCAACGTCCATAACGCAGTACACTTTTAGTTAATATAACACACCGCTCAATCTGAACCTAACGTTCATAACACGGTATTCGGTTTATAGTATACTGCTCAATCTGAACCCAACGTCCATAACGCAGTACACTTTTTAGTAACGTAATACACCACTTAATCTGAACCCAATGTTCATAACACGGTATTTGGATTATAGTATACTCCTCAATCTGAACAAAACGTCCATAACGCAGTACACTTTTAGTTAATATCACACACCACTCAATCTGAACCCATTTGTCCATAACACGGTATTCAGTTTATAGCATACTGCTAAATCTGAACCCATTTGTCCATAACGCAGTACACTTTTTAGTAACATAACACACTCCTCAATCTGAACCCAACGTTCATAACACGGTATTCAGTTTATAGTATAATACTCAATCTAAACCCAACGTCCATAACACAGTACACTTTTAGTTAATATAACACACCGCTCAATCTGAACCCAACGTTCATAACACGGTATTCAGTTTGTAGTATACTACTCAATCTAAACCCAACGTCCATAACACAGTACACTTTTAGTTAATATAACACACTGCTCAATCTGAACCCAACGTTCATAACACGGTATTCGGTTTATAGTATACTGCTCAATCTGAACCCAACGTCCATAACGCAGTACACTTTTAGTTAATATAACACACCGCTCAATCTGAACCCTTTGTCCATAACACGGTATTCGATTTATAGCACACTGCTCAATCTGAACTCATTTGTCCATAACGCAGTACACTTTTAGTTAATATAACACACCATTCAATCTGTACCCATTTGTCCATAACACGGTTTTCGGTTTATAGCACACTGCTCAATCTGAACCCAACGTTCATAACACAGTACACTTTTTAGTAACGTAATACACCGCTCAATCTGAACCCAACGTTCATAACACGGTATTCGGTTTATAGTATACTGCTCAATTTGAACCCAACGTCCATAACGCAATACACTTTTAGTTAATATAACACACTGCTCAATCTGGACCCATTTGTCCATAACACGGTATTCGGTTTATAGCACACTGCTCAATCTGAACCCATTTGTCCATAACACAGTACACTTTTTCATTTTGAACGCACAGCTCATACTTTTCGCTTTGAACACATGGCTCATACTTTTCGCTTTGAGCACATAGCTCATCATACATTTCATTCTGAACACGCCGCTCATACATTTCATTCTGAACACGCAGCTCATACGTTTCACTTTGAACACACAGCTCATCATACATTTCATTCTGAACACACAGCTCACACTTTTCACTTTGAACACACAGCTCATCATACATTTCATTCTGAACACGCAGCTCATACATTTCATTCTGAAACTGAATAGATCTGTTCATTCTGAATGCAGGTATCCTCCTATTTCACACGGGGTTATGGATCTATCCTCACAAGGGATTAGTACATGGAGCTCCCAAACGTTGTCCGACATATAGTGGACGAGGCAGGGTTCGGCCTATTCTGTGCAGGATTGTCACGTCATCCAGCGAGTAGGACCCTCCTAGGCGCACTTGTAGAGAGATGGTAGGACACCACCAACTCCTTCCATTTCTCGGCCACCGGGGATATGACGATGACCCCATACGACTTCTCCATATTGACGGGCCTTGAGGTGGGAAGCCGGCCGATCCCATACGACGCAGATATAGGTGAGCGGGAGACCGCTTGGATTTATTTTCCTGAAGCCCGTCCGCCAATCGACATATCATCAGGCAGGGTCAAGTACACCTGGTTCTCCGACCAGTACAGGGGGACTTCGCCCCAGACCATTGAGACCGTACAACAGTACGCTCGGGGATTCTTGATGTTCCTCCTCGGGACCACACTGTTCTCTGACAGGGGAAACACAGTTGGGCTTTATCTGCTCAGTGCTCTGGTGGACCTATCACGGGTCCAGCTCTTTGATTGGGGTGGCGCTGCCCTCACTACCCTTTACTGCTACATGAGCGCGACCTCCCGTGAGCGGGGGACCATAGTTGGAGGCTACTGGCGAGCCTGGGAGGTACATTCTGACCTCTTGATTTACAGTTCTGCTTTTCATTATCTGTACACCGCACACTGCACACATCACATTCTCTATTCTATATTCTGCATTTCCTGTATTTTTTGTATATTGTACACTGCACCCAGCATTCTGTGTACTGTACACTGCACACAACATTTCGTATTCTGACATTCTGCGCTCAGCATTCTGTATGTTGTACACTACACACAACATTCTATATTCTGACTGCCGTTGTCTTGCCTTTCACAGCTGTGGGTTTATGCGTACTTCCCGACGCTGGCCCCTGAGCTGGAGGTCGAGGCACCCCTTGAGATCCCTTACTCGCGCAGATTTGAGGGTTGGTGTCGGCCCAGGCCCTGGGAGACTTTGCCCTCTCTCGGACAGTTCTTTGATACTGTATGGGCGACGGAGGTAATCCAGAACTCTCAGTTCTTCACACTTTCCGCTTTGATTTATCTTGCATATTTATGACATCTAATCAATTTATGCGCTTGCTACCCACAGGTGTCCTGGCAGCCTTGGATAGCCATGCCAGGGAATCCTTGATTTTTGTTTGCTGGGGCATGGGGCACTTCGTGATATAGGGTTTTGCTTGAGGGACCAGTCGGCAGAGCCTGGTTTCTCAGAGAGCGATTCATGCGGCAGACGATGGGCAACTCCAATCCGGACATTCCCTCATTGCCTCCACCAGAGATGCGGTTCGCAGGGGATCTTATGCCCCGGAAGACGGAGGACCTCATACTGGGTATTGATGCAGCCCTTTTTCTGGAGGAGGAGGATGACGCGACATATCGCCATACGCACTTGATGCCTCCGCTGTCAAGTGTCCGTATCCCCAGGAGAAGAGCTGTTGACATGCCTTCCTCGAGTCGCGCCCGAGCTGGAGGCGTTCCTTCGACCAGCGGGGCAGGCTCATCGAGCGGCGGGACCGGATGGATGCCCTTGACTCGCAAGTATGTTTGATGGCCAGATCTTCTGACCGAGCTGATGGGTTGGCAGTATGGGACTTCTTACTCGATGCCATTGGAGCCTCCGATGCCCGACCATCGATACGTCAGTGACCCAGACTCACCACCAGTATGTTTTACAGTTTTCATTTATCACTCAAATATTTAGACATTCATTCATTCACTGATGACTTGAACTTGTGTGTGCAGCCTCCCAGAGAGTATACTTAGGGGTTACTCGGAGTGGTGGCTTCACTCGAGGGCCTGGTTCTGCGGAGGGAGACGATGCTTTGTGCCTCCGGCGTTCAGGTACTTTTCAATTTCCTCGCATTTATCATGTTTTCTGATGACATATGGAAACTTAACATTTCACTGTATTGATTCATTCCGTGTGTAGAGCACATCTGACACATCGCATTCACACACTATATCTGCATGCACCCACTCTATGTAATTCTTGTATCCGCATCTGATATACATACTGACTGACGCATTCAAATTCTCCTTTTCAGGTCCCGCCTCTGCAGACTGGGCCATCTGTAGACGCGCCCTTGGGCCTCATGCTACAATTCGGACTCAAATGTCACGGTTCTGAATCTAGTCTTGCAAAGTGCAATGCAAGACCGATAAATCACCAAAGAGTCCAAATCCGACAAATCATTTTGGAAAACTGATTTTTGTAAAGAAGTGCCAAACATGGACTGCTTTGCCAGATACAAAGTCGCCACCTAAATATTTTATTTTTTGGGGAAATTTAAGAAACCCTGACTCGTGCCTAAGGCCACGTGTCCATCATCACCAAAGTTGCCTCGGCTCGGGAACTTGGGTACGATTGGGAAAGGTCAGCTATGAGCACCCCCGCTCGCCCGATCAAAGATCGGCCACTACTAAACATGATATCTAGTTTTTGAAAACACATGTGTTCTTATTCCGGTTAATTAGCTAAAATTACTATGTGATGCGAACAACAAAACAAGTATAGACTAGATCGCCTAATTTGGAACAAAGCATCGCGTATCCGTTTGTTTGGAAATGCTTTGAAGTTTGCTACTCGTAAGTAGGCTAAAATGCGGATTTCAATGAATTGTTCCAATTCAAGCAATCCAACCTTTACCCACAGGCATTCAGGCAATTATATCAACTAAGTAGTTGGCCTCATGGCAAGCATGCTGTCATGTTAACATTCACACACATGCAAGATGCTAAAGCATAAATACTTACAGTGTACTCCGAGCCAAAATAAAGAACTAGTTAGTAATCAATGCATGATCCTAGTTCATGTTAAGATGGCTAATGCAACACATGCAAAATGCAACTAGAAATAGGCTCGGCTATCCTAAGATGGCTAATGCAACACATGCAAAATGCAACTAGAAATAGGCTCGGCTATCCTAAGATGGCATATGAGATGCAATTAGATAACATGTATTCAATTTAGAATTTTGAAATACGATGCCATTAGTATGATGCGCCGAGCCCGGTGCATGCAATGTAGATGAAAGATGCAAACATGCAAACATAAGTATGCTAGACAAATGGATGGATGCAAACATGCAAAGCATAAGGATGCTAATCGAAGAATGACCTAAAACTAACCAAAAAAAGCAGGTAAGTAAAAGGGAGAAAGAAATGGAGGTTGGAAGACATGCACGCACGCACACACCCTTATTACAAAATTGGCCCTCTCGACGGAGGGTCTGAATAAATAGTACATGCAAACTAATTAACTAACTAACAAGCTAATTAATTATTACATAACTGAATGAATAACTGGCTACAACTAATTAATACAAAGCTTAATTAATTAACAAATTAACTAATTACAAATGAAAAACGACAACTAATGCTGCTCCAGCTCTGTTCATAGAAGCAGAAGGGTATGCATGTTCGCGCTCGGTTTCTCACCTCGAAATGCCTTCTGGTTACTCTTTAGAGGCTCTGTCTGCAGGGTGTCCTCAAAGAATTCTTGCTAAACCTTACCAAAACCAGTCTGGGGGAGTGCATCAGTGGCCTGCCGGCCATTGTAAGCCACTACCGGCCACATGCCGGCCAAGGGTGGGCACTGCCGACCATCAATAAGAGGGTGCCGGCCATCTACAATTCACTGCCAGCCACTAATGTGCTAGGACACCAAGCTGCAACAGAGCACAAAATAGAGAAAATGGAGGGTCTCCCAAGGGTATGTGTACACTATGCCACCCCATATCACCTCGAAACATCAAGGGAGAGGCATAGTTGGATCCACGACCATCAATCATGCATCCCGATGCATGATGTCCAAGGATCCAACTTATGCAAATCGATATGAAATGAATGCACAAATAAACACATAAGTGCCTAGAACTCTATCATGGATAATCAAGAGCGCAGGAGCGTCGGCAACCGAGAATTGAGACACGTTTCATCACTTGAAGTATAAAATGCCCCTCGTTCCTCGTGTTCAGATTAACACTTAACCCAAACAACAATGCGATGCAAGAATGCCAAATACAATACAATGTATGCAATCAAGGTAATGCGACCTAAAACATGTAAACATCGTGGCATGCAACAAGTATGCAATCATGTATCAATACATGCGACAACATGTGATATAACAAGCATGCGACAAGACGCAAAATGGCTAAGCATGTAACAACATGCAAACACGCAAGCATGCAATAACATGCAAGGGGGATAGACTTAAAGTAAAATGGACGGCTCTCAAATAGGTCCAAATCAGTGGCCAAAACACCAAAACAAAGGCACAAAATACAAAGCATGCATGCATAATGCATTGGCCATTCAAGTAGGCCTAAGAACACAACCCTGAAGAAGGCTCGAAGAGTGATAAGTGTGCAAGTGTAACAACACTAAGGGTGCTGAAATGAGGTAAGAAATGATGTCAAATCATTCAAACAAAGTAAGCATAGCATACTAGAGTCCTTAGAGCATAAGGCTAGTAAAGAGCAACACATAGGAGGCATGCAATACATGGCATAAATGCATGAACTAAGCATGAAAAGAGCTTCAGTAGGTCAAAACAAGGACCTAAACATGCTGAGATGAGGGCCCAAAGACCTAGGCATGAAAGCATACAAGCTAAGCCATAAACTAGGCAACAATGCACAACACTCAACGACATTCAAAGCATAAACGAAGTGAGAACATGGCTATGCTATAAGCTTTGAAATGAAGTATTAAGTGACGCCAAATCATCTAAATAGCTCAAAGATAGCATGCATGAGTCAACAAAGCACAAAGCTAGCAGGGTCAATTGCACTACAGCTATACAAAGCATGAATGATATGGCAAAGGCAACCCAAAACAGTCCTATAACATGTTAAAATGATACTAAAACATGCAAGGAAGGAAGCCAAAATATGGTAGCACGAAGGGCATAAGACATGATGCACACAAGGCAAATAAGGTGGATTACACTATACCTATTGGGACCAAGCATGGAATGACTTAAGTGACAAAAATCAGAGCTATATCATGGCAAAACAAGACCAAAAATGCACTGAAATGATGAGCCAAGGGCTTAGGCTTAATGGCATGCACAAAAGTTCATTCTTGAGGCATAAAGAGCCAAACCCCCAAGGCATTAAAAGCATGTCAAATGCAAGTGGATGGCCACATTTTATGGACTGAAATAACATTTAGAATGATGGCAAAGCATGCAAACATCACATGTATGGCATGGTAGGGGCTTCAAAACCCAAGACTAGCCTAAGCATTTACACTATAGCTATACAAAGCATGAGTAATATGGCCATGGCAGCCCAAAATAGTCCTGGGACAGCCTAAAACAAGGACAAAATCATGCTGGAGCAAAGCCAAAACATGCTAGGATGATGAGTGAAAACATCATGCACATGAAGCTAGGAAGCAAGATTTGTTCTACAAGTATATGGAGCATGCAAAGGATGACCAAACCCACTTTCGACAGAGTTATGAAATGGCAAAACACCACCAAAAACATGCTGAAATGGGCTCAACATAAGCTAGAATGACATGCTAAAGCAAGAAGCATATAAGACTAGTTTATGGGATTTACACTACAAGTGTAAGATGCATACATGGAGTGGCAAAACCAACCCAAAACAGATCTAAGGAATGGTAAAACATCACCAAAAACCTACTAAAATGGAGCCAACACATGCAAGAAGAACATGCTACTTTGTAAGGCTATGAATGGGATTACACTACAAATGTAAGATGCATGCAAAATATGACCAAACCAGCCATGGACAGACTTAAGACAGGTCCTAAAAGTCACAAAAAAGGGCCGAAACCAAGCCTCAAAAATACATAGAGGCAAGCTCCTTTGAAAGGCCAAATATGCATGCAAACAAAGAACCAAAAGAGAGGGGGCCACCCCCTCTGATTTGAGGCCTCAAAACCACATGCCTACCACTGAAAATCCACTGGATTTCAGTGGTTTGAAGGCCAAACCAAGGCTAGCTCAGAGGCCTTAAGGCATGGCTCAAACAAGGCTAAACAAAGCTAACAAGAGGGTTGATGACCCTCAACAGCAAAAAGACCTCAAACAAACTTCAAAAGCACTTAAATACAAGACTTTTTTCAGTTGAAAGAAAGGCCTAAAACAATATGCAAGGATGGTCAAAATGAGGTACACAAAAGTGCTAAAAAGGGGAAGAAACTCACCCTTGAAGGTCAACTTCGAAACCAGCAAGTTCAGGGGGGTAAAAGCTCACTTTCTGAGTTCAAGAAGTCCTCCCAAGAACCTCAATCCAATGGTGGTGGTGTATCTCCAAGTGTTGTAGTGTAAAAGTGCAAGGAAAATAGACTTCTAGGCACAAATCAACAACAAAATATAGAGAGAGAGGGATATTTCTTCTCCAAAGAGCTGAACCTCTGCTAAGGAGAGAGGCTCTCTCCTTATACAGAAGAAAATAAATGCAAAGCTTCTTCAAGAAGCTTGGCAAGAGCTCCATCCCTCCATACACATGTATGGAGGGCAGATAAAAGGATTCCAACTGGCTCAAAAGATCTGGACTAAAACCAGCTGAGACAGGGGTTCTGCCGGCCATCAGTGATGGTCGGCAGTGGCTCATTGATGGCCGGCAAGCTCACTCAATGGCCAGCAGAAACAAATCCATGGCCGGCAGTGCCAGCCCATGAGAAAGATGCTAAAAGGACCAAGTCATGGTCCAAGAATGGGGCATAAAGGATACAGGGTCTGGAAAGTTCGAACCTGTGACATTCCGTCGCGAAAGTCGAATGTCCGACGAGCAATCAAACTTGTGTTTGGATGTACCTGCAAGCATAACCGAGTCTTGAGGACGGTCAAAAATGGGGTGTCTACACCATCCAGGCCTTCTCGAGCGGCTAGGAGAGAAGTCCCAACATGCGGTTAAGGCGGACGCAGAGCACCTGTCAGACAGGATGACAAGTCTAACGAGGAGGAGGAGTCAGCACATCCTCAATCTGAGACATCTGCAGGTAGGGACGATGACTCAGGTTTTGGTTCAGAGGACAGTGGCGACACTGAGGAGGCTTCCAAGGACGGTGACTCCGACTCAGATGATGGTGCCGATGGCGCGGAGGCTGCTCAGCTGAAGAGGGTAAAGAGGACCTCTCGGTCTTGAGCTTGATGGCACTGTTGCAGATGTTCCTGCTTTATTTTTCTTTTTTCATGTAGTTGTAGCACATTGTACAGCTTAGGCAGTTTTATTTTTCTTCCAAAACTTATACCCTTTTGTAAAATGTTGTAAAAAGAAGCTGTGATGGAATGAAAATGACTTTTCGTTCAAAGAGTGTTGTATTTGTATTCTGAGCATCGCATCACACCATTTTGCACAAAAATGAAATTTGAATAAAAATAGAACAACGTGTATTGCCAAGTTAGGTAGTGAACTGACACAACAAACTAAACAACTTAACTTAAAAAAAATTCATTAAACGAATTCACAACTCGACAAACAAATAAGCAACAACTCGGTAAATAAATGAGCAACAACTCGATAAACAAAGCGACGGAATGCATCCAAAACAGAGGTAAACTCGAAATTTCATCACTCCTAGCACACGGGGAAGTTAGAGACTCACTCCTGGAGGCAAGAAATAGGTGTAAACCACTTTTATGCTCATGGCCGACCACCAAAGGAGCTTGTCGACCAGTTTTTCCGTTTGCAGCCCAAAAAAGTAGCTGGCCGACCAGAAAAAGTGGTCGGCCGACCACTTGATCTAGGAACCTCCAGTTTTCTGACACTTGTCCTCCAAACAGTGTCTTATCCTTTATAAAGGTTCCAGCTTTGTGGTTCCCTCATTCTAACTCAGTTTTGCACCAAAATGGAGGCGTTTCTTATCCAAAATCTCACAAATTGGATTCCTTCCTTGGATGGCTCGAAAAAGGTGAATTTCCGGGGCTGTGGCATAAATGCACTATTCACGCTGAGCCACACCCCGCTGCGTTTTCCGTTTCTTCATGCCGCGAAAAGGTTTTGGATCCCGGTAACACACGTCTTTAGCTTTGGCGGACAAGAGATGTGTCCTACATTTGAAGACTTCCAAGCTTTAATGGAATCTGAGCGTGAGGAGGAAATTTTACCACAATTCTGCTTTCGCCACGTCCAAGCCTTAGGATGGATGTGTGGGCTCACTTTGCATGACGCTCGGTCATTTATTTGCGATCGAGTACTGGATATCCCCAGCTTAATTCGTCGATTTTATGATGCCAGTGACCGCGGCGATCATGACTGGCTGGGTTATTGGCAACATGCACTTTGCTTGTACGTGTTGTCTCATTTCTTGCTTGTGCAAGGCTCTGGTGGGTTTAGCACTCGTCTTTTTGAAGTCGCGCAAGCCTTAAGAGAGGGCAAGAGCTGCATCGCCATGACATTAGCTGAGACATTGATAGGTTTTGATGCTTTTCATAGCCGGGAGACGGGTAGCTTGGTGGGGAGTCCACTACTATTGTAGGTAATGTTTCCCACCCTATCTCACATATATTTCTCACATCACTCAGCTCTCAGGCTCGATTTTTCTCTCAAAACCCTTTTCTCACTTTTTCTCTCAACGTACACCTCTCTATTCTGTAATCTCTCATTTTAATCCCTCCCCAGATATGGTTGATGGGAAAATTGAAGATTGTGGACTCCTGCACCGCATTCTCAGCTCACAACTATTTCTTCCAACGACGTCTAGCCGATGCCCCTGACGAGGGATGGTGGTGCAACTGGATGCGCAGTTTACCCGCAAACCGCATTGCTTGGCATTGTCCTTGGCTCAATCTACCAGCAATGAGCTACAGTATGACTTGCCAGCCAGGGATTCAGTTAATTGGCATGACACACCGTGTGTTTTATTTTCCTTTCCTATTCTAGTGTCAGTTCGGACATGATCAGACTTGCTCGATAGATGGGATAGAGTACCCCATTGAGTTTTCGGTTCGAGGCACTCAGCTAGCTCGGTATGCCACGGCATGGAGGACTAGAGAGCTTCTGGCCCCCACTCCCACTTTCAATTGCACTCTCTCTGATGAGTGTATAACTTGGCTTTTTGAGGAGGTACAGACTGGGCCTACTTTAGCATCAGAGGCTTCGACTAGCTCTGGGAGGGGGCGCAGGAACATCTGACTTATCCATGCCCCGAATTTATTGCTTTATCAGTACTTTCAAGTTTTCTTTACGAATGTAATAAAACGCAACTCCAATTTGTATTCAAGAGTAGGAGAACTCTGTGCTGAAATCAATGAAAGTGAAGGTTGTGGGTACTAAAAATTTCCCTCTTGGTCCAGAAATGGTCTAAGTTGTAAAAAGGTTAATTTGAACAAAATCAACTTTTATTAAAACTTTTCAAAACCATTTTCGATAGTTTCACAAAACTGGACACGCCTGAGATCTATCACTGAGATGCACAATCCCAGATCCCAGCAATTGGAAAGTTGTCCCTAGTCTGAATAGCACTGCACCGGAGATCACAACCGAGCTCTTGAATGCGAAGTAGACAAAGATGACCAAACATGATTACATGGACAAAGTTGATCGGGGAAGTGTTTATGGCTAGACTTCAGAATGAAGTTGCCTACGTATGCTAAAGATGGGAATCAAGCCTTACGTAGTTCGGTTCAGGTTCACACATGTATTAACACTTTCCTTTTGCGCTCTAACTTTTGCCAAGGCCGCCCTTTGCAGGTTTTCAACCTTGCGAGCTCAGTTTTAATAGTTTTAAATTTGCTGTGCTCTAACTTTTGCCTAGGTCGTCCTTTCAGGTTTTTGGCCTAGCGAGCCACTCAGGGATAATGTTTCTTCAACTTGTCCATGTTGATCGGTTGGGAGAACTCTAGGCCATCTAGGTCTATCAAAACGACAGCTCCGCCCGACCAGATAGACTTGATGATGCAAGGACCAGTCCAATTGGGTTTGAGCTTGCCCCTAGGGTCATGGATAGGAGCTCGGTTGTCTTTGAGCACTAGATCCCCTTCCTTTAAATTCTTGGACTTAACCTTCTTATTGAAAGCCCTGGCGATTCTCCGTTGATAACCCTGAACATGGTACAGTGCTTTCAGCCTTCTTCCATCAAAAAGCATGAGTTCTTCGAACCTGCTCTGCTGCCAATCTGCCTCAGCTACCCGACACTCAGCCAATACCTGTAATGATGGAACTTCAATTTCGATAGGCAAAACAGCCTCCATCCCATAGACCAAGGAATACGGAGTCGCCCCAATAGAAGTTCGAATTGAAGTTCGGTAGCCCCACAGAGCAAATGGCAACTTATCTGGCTAGTCCCGGTAGGTTTTCACCATCTTCTGCAGAATGTGCTTGATGTTCTTATTGGTGGCCTCAACTGCTCCGTTGGTCTGTGGCCGATACGTAGATGACTTATGGAAAACCACGTTGTACTTATCCAACAAGTTAACCACCTCCTTCTTAAAGTGGGAACCATTATCTGAAATGATCTCGTTCGGGACCCCATAGATGATGTTGTTCCTGTTAAACTTTGCAACGTGCGATGCCTTCAACACTGCATAAGATTGGGCCTCAACCCACTTTGTAAAATTGTCTATCGCGATTAGAATGAACTCATGCCCATTGGACCCCTTCGGAGTGATAGCCCCGATTACATCAATCC
The DNA here is from genome assembly GCF_004153795.1 of Camellia sinensis. Classification (NCBI taxonomy): domain Eukaryota; kingdom Viridiplantae; phylum Streptophyta; class Magnoliopsida; order Ericales; family Theaceae; genus Camellia; species Camellia sinensis. The sequence continues at coordinate 350,730 of NW_021028993.1, read as the reverse complement.
CCTAGACTGAAAACGGCCATGGCAAAGTCATGCTGTACAGCTTTGACGGTGGAATGTTCATGCGGTTGGCGTGGATCTGACATTTGTGGCATCGTCGGACAAAGACAATACAATCCTCCTCCATGGTGGGCCAGTAATAACCCTGTCTAAGGATCTTCTGGGCTAGCGTTACCCCGTTCATGTGTGCTCCGCACTCTCCTCCATGGATGGCCTCCATCAGACGCTTCGATTCTTCGGCATCAACACACAGCTTATGCATCCCAAGATGACCTCTCTTGTACAGTTTACCCCCACAGATGATGAACGGAGCAGCCATTCTTCGAATTGCCCTCTTATCTTTGGCGTTTGCCCCTGATGGATACGCTTCCTTTTCCAAGAAGTTCCAGACATCGTAATACCAGGGGTTCTCATCTTGTACCCCTTCTATGGCAGCAAGCAGCTCGTAGGCTGGCACAAATTTCTGGTCAATGATGATCGGACGCATCCGGACTCCGAAAGGGATGTCTATCATAAAAGATAGAGTTGCTAGTGAATCTGCGAACCTGATGTTCTCTCTTAACAGATGGGCAAAATTCAGCTTCTCAAACCGAGGAATTAGCACGTCCAAGGCTTGGTGATAGATTTTCAACTTTTCTTCTTTGATTTTCCAATCTCCTTTAGCTTGAGATACAACAAGGTTCGAGTCCCCGATGACATCCAACCGTTTTGCACCTAGTTCTAGGGTGGCTTCTAAACCAGCAATACATGCCTCATATTCTGTCTCATTGTTCGAGACTTTGAACCGGAGTTTGAATGCTTGGGGTATGCGAGAATTGTTTGGTGTTATCCCATATTGATTTGACGCTCCGTCAAAGTACATCGTCTAGGTTTCATCTTCGATATGCAGAATGACCTCATCTGGGAATAGGTACTCAACTGCTTCATCCCCTTCAACTGGGTGATCGGCTAGGAACTCTGCTACCACTCTCCCTTTTACTGACTTATGTGTCACATGCTTCAAATTGAATTCTGAAAGCAAAAGCAACCAACGGGCTAGACTACCCATAAGTGCTGGTTTCTCAAAGAGATATTTGATGGGATCCAATCTTGAAACCAATATTACGAAGTGAGCTAACAGGTAGTGCCGCAGCTTCCTGGTAGCCCATACCAAGGCTAGATAAGCCTTCTCTAGCAGAGTGTAGCGGGTCTCGTACTCCATCATTTTCTTGCTCAAATAGTAGATAGCCCTCTCCACTTTGTCCTCAGACTATTGCGCGAGCATGTAGCCCATTTTAGTTTCAGTCACTGAAAGGTATAGAATCAATGGTTTTCCCGGCTCAGGCAGTGACAACACAGGTGGGTTCCATAAATATTGTTTGATATGTTCAAAAGCAGCATGGCATCGGCCGTCCCATTAGAATTTCTTTCCTTTCTTCAGGAGACCAAAGAGTGGTTCACAAGTCAAGGTTAATTTTAAAATAAACTGTCTAATGAATTTCACTTTACCTAGAAAGCCTCGCACCTCCTTTTCAGTCCTTAGTGGTGGCATTTCTAAGATGGCCTTGATTTTGGAAGGATCGACCTCGATACCTCTCTGTGTGATCAAGAACCCCAGCATTTTCCCTGCTGTAACACCGAACGTATATTTTTGAGGATTCAGCCGCAACTGAAATTCTCTGATCCTTTGGAAGAACTTTTGCAAGACGGTGTAGTGGCCCTCTTTTTCCTTGGACTTGACAATCATGTCGTCCACATACACCTCAACCTCTTTGTGGGCCATGTCATGCAATATTGTGGTCGCAGCCCGTTGATATGTAGCTCCAGCATTCTTCAACCCAAACGGCAGTACTCTGTAGCAGTATGTCCCCCATGGGGTGGTGAATGCAGTCTTTTCCCGGTCTTCAGGTGACATCGCTATCTGATTATAGCTTGAGAAGCCATCCATGAATGAAAGCAAAGCATGCCCCGCTGTGAAGTCTACCAACTCATCGATATGCGGCAAGGGGAAGTCGTCATTCGGACTAGCTTTATTCAAGTCCCTGAAATCCACGCATACCCGGATCCTGCCATCCTTCTTCTTTCTCGAAGAGATATTTGATGGGATCTAATCTTGAAACCAGTATTATAGAGTGAGCTAACAAGTAGTGCCGCAGCTTCCTGGTAGCCCATACCAAGGCTAGATAAGCCTTCTCTAGCAGAGTGTAGCGGGTCTCGTACTCCATCATTTTCTTGCTCAGATAGTAGATAGCCCTCTCCACTTTGTCCTCAGACTCTTGCGCAAGCATGTAGCCCATTGTAGTTTCAGTCACTGAAAGGTATAGAATCAATGGTTTTCCCGGCTCAGGCGGTGACAACATATGTGGGTTCCGTAAATATTGTTTGATATGTTCAAAAGCAGCTTGGCATCGGCCGTCCCATTAGAATTTCTTTCCTTTCTTCAGGAGACCAAAGAGTGGTTCACAAGTCAAGGTTAATTTTGAAATAAACTGTCTAATGAATTTCACTTTACCTAGGAGGCCTCGCACCTCCTTTTCAGTCCTTAGTGGTGGCATTTCTAAGATGGCCTTGATTTTGGAAGGATCGACCTCGATACCTCTCTGTGTGATCAAGAACCCCAGGATTTTCCCTACCGTGACACCGAATGTACACTTCTAAGGATTCAATCGCAGCCTATACTCTCTGATCCATTGAAAGAGTTTTTGCAAGGCGGTGTAGTGGCCCTCTCTTTCTTTGGACTTGACAATCATGTCGTCCGCGTACACCTTAACCTCCTTGTGGATCATGTCATGCAATATTGTGGTCGCAACCCATTAATACGTAGCTCCAGTATTCTTCAGCCCAAACGGCATCACCCTATAACAATAGGTTCCCCACGGGGTGGTAAAAGTAGTCTCCTCCCGGTCTTCGAGTACCATCAATATCTGATTGTAGCTTGAAATCCATCCATGAATGAGAGCAACGCATGCCCAGCAGTAAAATCCACTACCTCATCGATATTCGGCAGAGGAAAGTCGTCCTTCGGACTGGCTTTGTTCAAATCCCTGAAATCCACACATACCCGAATGCTGCCTCTTTTCTTCGGCACTAGAACGATGTTGGCCAACCAAGTTGGGTATTCAGATACTAGCAGGAACCCTACGTCAATTTGCTTGGTGACCTCTTCTTTGATCTTGAGAGCCCAGTCTGGGTGGATCCTTTTGAGCTTTTGCTTAACAGGTCAGGCCTTTGGGTCAAGAGGGATCCGGTGTTGTATGTTCTCAGGATCGATTCCAGGCATGTCTTTGTAGGACCACGCGAAAACATCTTTGAAATTTTTAACAAAGCGACTAAGCGCTCACGCTTCTCTGAAGACAACGTGGACCCAATCTGGACCAGCCGTGGGTCCTTCTCAGTACCAACATTAATTTGGGTGATTTCATCAGCCAAGGGTTTAACGAACCTCTCCTGCTCTTGATCAAGCAAATATTGCAAAATCGGAGGAATTTCTTCCTCGTCGTTTTCAACAAAATTTTGAAAATCCTGATTCATGCAACAAATTAAGGGCACAAAAAAGTAATCGAAGGCCACAGCCGCACAATTCTCATTAAGACTTCTAAGTCGCCTGGTTCCTCTGTTACAACAGACTCAAAGGAAAAAGAAAAAGACGACCTGGACAGGACTGTGGCATCCGGGTTGTCACCCCCAGGAATACCAGACTCAGACTCAAACGAGTTGGAACCTAATTCCGACTCACAAGACTCAGTGGAATCAGATTCCAGCTCACTACCTGACCCGGTGTTGCTCGATAAGAAGCCTTCCTCGTATTACCAGACGAGGAAGGGTGCAATGGATGCATCCAAGTTGTTTGAAGGTGGGCTCACAGCCATTTCATTCCCAATCATGGACACTGAGAGGTCATTCCCCAAGCACTCATATACGATCGGAGGATCTGATAATAGACAAGCCAGTGCTACCCCCATTTCAATCTCGGTACCCTCGAAAACCTCCTCTTTGTACTGTTTAGCCTCAGCTAATGGGTCTGTCTGCTCCTCGGCAACATCATCCCTGGACAATTGCAAGTCAAAGAAGATCTCGAACCCCGGCAAGCATTTCCTTTCTACATTCAACCATGGCTCTGGGAAGCTGCAGAACGGGAAATCCTCCCCCTCCCAGACAAAGTGTCCGTTCAGGGTACCCTGAATAGGTCGGTGGATCAATTCAAAATGCTTCCCCGCCTGCTTAGCTCTAGCCCTTGCGGCCATTTCTTTTTCTTTCCTCACCCAGTCCTCCTTGGTAGGCAGGTAACCTAAACCAAAGCTATGTGGGTTATGCGGCACTTCGGCCGATGCTTCAATGCCTTTCCGGCTGCTTTTCCCTAATCCCATCCCAGGGATGTGCTGGAGTTTGTTCATGAGGTATAGCGATTGCGCACTGACATATAACCCCTCGTCGATAGTCAAGATACTCTGTACAACCTGAGCCTCGGCTAAGGTAAATCCTGATAGGAACACATCTTCCGCACCATGTTCAATTTCCAGGACTGGTGTAGAAACCTCTGGCAGCGGGTGGATTGATGAATTCCCAAAAACTGTGGCCACCCCCTTCCCATGGGGATACTTCAACATCTGATGCAGAGTGGAAAAGACCGCCTTTACCTGGTGTAGCCACGCCTGCCCTAGGAGTAGATTGAAAGTCTCAGGAACGTCCAAGAGATGAAAGTCAATATTGTGTTGTCCTGGACTGACCTTAGTCTGAATCTGCACAGTCCCCATCACTTCTCGGCTAGTGTTGTCATATGCCCGAATCACCTGGGCAGTGGGTATGAAGTCCACGGGCTTCAACCCGATTGCATACACCATCCTCGACGGACATACGTTGATGGTGGATCCTGTATCGACAAGAACTACTGGTACCCATTTGTCTCTACACTCCACAGAGATGTAGAGTGGTTTGTTATGGTTTGCGCCCTCAGGCGGCAACTCTTTATCAGTAAAGGTTAACGTTGGGGAAGCTCCTCCCGGAAAGACCAATCCTACCAGCTGCTCAGGCGTGGTGTCGATTGAAAGTTTAGCCCTGTCCATTGCAAAAAGGACAGCTTGTCTGTGTACTCTTGAAGCCATAAGCAGTCCCTAGATAGAGATGTCTACTTGTATCTTCTTAAGCTGCTTCAGCACAACCTCATCTTCGAGTAACCTTTCTTTCTACTTCTCCACTTCCTTGTCCTTTCCAGACACCTCTGGTTGATCTTGGTGTGGGGGCTTGAAATATCGCCCACTTCTAGTCATGTGGTCAACTTCTCCAATATACCAGGTATCATCCGGTCGGCTGTTCCCCCAATCCTCGTCTGTGTGGGCAAGACATAGGTCATCATCTTCCCACCACATCCCGTCGGCCATCGACAAGCAACTATCTGGTTTTGTTACAACTGTTCCTGTGCCCACAACACATTCAGTTCTCGTGTTCACGGCACATTCCGTCCCCTCGGGGGCTTTGGCCTTCCTAACCCTTTCCAGATCTTCGATCTTTTCCCGTTCAAACTACTTCAGCACAGCTTGCTGTTCAATATCCTCTGTACTCAAATTGTTCTGATCCTGAGCAAAATTCTTAACACCGGTACTCTCCAGCGGTTGCTCCTGATTCCCGGCCATTCCGGCCACTACTGATGATATTCCAACCCCTAATTGCCCCTGGTCTGGCTGAAGTTGTTCAATTGCATCCGGCTCGTCACTGAGCCACCTGGTAGCTTCTGCTGACCTTTCTAGATCGAACCAGTTGACAGTCACGTCCCATGTATTCTGTTCTTCAAAGAATTGCAGGTTTGTAATGTCTTTCTCTAGTTCTGCCAGGTCGTCTAGCCCTTGATTAGGTCTATGCTCCTGTATGACACTGATCTCTGTCCCTACTGGGAAGTCCACCCTTGGCTTAGGGTGACCTGTTGGTGTGATGTAACCTCTCGGGTTGTACACATATCTCGCAGACTCCTCAGGCCCTGAATAATCATTTCCATTTGTTCCTGTAATCATCCTGGTTCTATCTTCGATGGTCACCACCACTGGCTCAGGTTGGGTTTGGGAGATGTCTAGCATGCCCAAATCCGTGCTTTCGGGAATGAACACCTCCGGCTTGGGTAGGTGAGAAGTGGTGATATATATGCTGGGGTCGTATGACACAACCCCAGTTTGGATTAGGTAAATGCGTTTGGGAGGTAGAGCTTGGTTATATGGTGGGTATGGGTTGGTTGTGACGTTTGGTTTTTCTGACGGTGCGATCACCTTATTGTCAACGAGATCTTGGATATCGTGACGCAGTCTAAAGAACTGGTCGGTGTCGTGACCATGCTATTGGTGATAGGCACAGTAAGCTGGGTTATGGGAGGGAGAAAGTTTTTCTGGCAAGGGCCGCGGCTCTAGGGGCTTCAAGTGCCCTTTCTTGATCAAAACCCTCAAAGCTTTGGATAAGGGCATTTATAGTGGGGTGAAGGTTCTTTGGCCTCTGGGGGCATATCTAGCTGGTTGTGAGCTACTACTGGACGCACCAGTGAATGGGGTAGCTGTGAGGGTTTTTGGAGTGGTGGTGGGGACCATTCCGACATCTAAAGTTCTGCCAGCTGCAGCATTGCTTGTGCCTGCATTTGTACTGCGGTTGAATGCCCTCTTGGGCTGCTCTCTTTCATTATTAATGAGGCCTTGTTTCAGGGCATCCGCTATTTGCTCCCCAATCTCATGTAGATCTTCAAAGGTGGGCAGGGGGAGAACGATCATCTTCTGCATGAGCTTGGGCTGGAGGTTGCGCACAACCATCCGTATCTGGTCTTTGTCCACAGGCCTGATGCCTGATGGTCATCATCGAGGCTTTGGCCATCCAATGGGTTACGAAGTCGGCGAAGCTCTGCTTTGGTTCTTGCCTGGTTGTCTCGAGATCACGGGTTGTGACCTCGATCTGCGTGTTATAGGAGTATTGAACTATGAAGGCCTCAACCATCTCCTCACAATTTCTCTTAACGGAATCCTCTAATTTTGCATACCAAATAGCCGCTACACCCGACAGGGTCCGACCAAACAGAAAAAGCTTCTGTAATCTAGAGAGGTCCATCGGCCTTAAGATGTCTGAAAACAGCCGTAGGTCCACCATAGGATCCCCAGACCCATCAAAGTGGTCTATGTGCGGCATTTTAAATCAGTCCGGTAGAGTCACGGCCGAGTCGGTGTATCCATCCTCAATATCCGGAATGGATTTAGTGCCGGCATTTTGAAAAGCTTTTCAAGCTTGCTCAGTTTTAGTGTCGTGGGGTCCACCTCGAACTCAAACGGTGAATCCACTACGTTAGTGGGCGTTTTGGATAGCTAGGGTAGGATTGGGGGCAGAGCCGACCCTATGGGGATGTCCGTATCTTCCTGGACATTAGCTGTCTCCCCGGGTATTGGAACTCTTGGTGGGGGAGGAGCTTGATGTAAAGCAGATGCTCCAGTCTGCTGCTGTAGCCTGGTAATTACCTCTGCCTGTTAGGCCATAACCTCAGCCTGGCGTGTAGCAAATTCTGTCTGACGGGCAGCGTCCTGCTGCATGGTTTTCATACTTTCCTGGAGCTGACACATCATCTCTTCCAGACCTGCCATATTGTGCTGATCTAACTGAATAACCGGTATATCTGCTTCTATAATAGAAACCGAGACCTCAGCTTGACTATTCAAGGACCACTGATCTAGCGACCTCTGTACTGATACACTGCGCCTTTTTGACCTCCACCTAGTAACCGGGGGTAAAGAAAGAAACACTACTTGTCCGTCTATCAGATCCCTGGATCGATTGAGTCTTCGGCCTCTAACCCAGAGTGCTCGAGGAATATCTGCCTGGTCGGATGCAATTGAGCTAAACTACCTTGCAAAAAGATAAATAAAGCATAATAAGGAAATAAACAACCAAAACGCGCAATGTGCTATCTTATGAGCTGAATAAATTAAAGAGAACACACAGTTGGCCTGACCACACACAGTCGACATAGCAACACACAGTCGGCATTTGTAAGCAGAACACACTGCCCTTAACTCTGATCACTGTGCCCCAAATTACTGCCCCAAAACTGAATCTGATTCCCTCAGGTAAAACTAATTTTCCAAATATTGATGCCCGCAAGCGTGATAACCAGACTTGCAAACTGATTCACGCAATCTTGTAGAGACACACTCTGACAGCAAATAGCAAACAAGTGAGAGCCAAAACACCCCTATGTTGGGGTAAGGTTTCCCTGTCCTATTTTGTCAGGAGCTAGGGTTCCACTACGCACATAGCGGTTTCAAACAACCTACAATCGGGTAAGCAACCTGTCCTAGTTTGGAATAGTCACTATAGATTCCGATATGCACTACGTCGAATGGTCAAAAAGGGTTGCCTCAGTAAAAACTGAGGTTTGTGTTCCCGTCGTGGCAGAGCCCGTAATCGGTCAGCCTTATGGCATGCTTATCAAAGCGAGCCTCCGGCAAACCGTTCAGGAATAGCATACGGCAAACACGGTGTCCTAGGTGTACCAATGCAAATGTAATGCAAAGAAACACATAAGCGTAGACAAAACAAGATATCATGAGTTTGAGTCAAGCTCTCTAACTCCCCAGCAGAGTCGCCAGAAACTATGGACGCGTCTTACTTCCATTTCGTGTTATAAACCTGTTGTAAGCTAACTGGAAGTAGTTAGTTAAGTCACTTGCATATTTTCTGTTTGTTTTTCTGGTATTTGAATGAAACAGAGTTTTTGGCCTGGCCAACTGTGGACGCGCCCGAACGCCCCGGGAGAATCCCGTTTCATTCATTTGGGCTTACCACAATTCGGACTCAAATGTCACGGTTCTGAATCTAAGCGATGTAAGATCGATAAATCACCAAAGAGTCCAAATCCAGCAAATCGTTTTGAAAAACTGATTTTTAATAAAGAAGTGTCAAACATGGACTGCTTTGCTAGATACAGAGTCGCCACCTACATATTTTATTTTGAGGGAATTTAGGTAACCCTGACTCGTGCCTAAGGCCACGTGTCCGTCATCACCAAAGTTTCCTCGACTTGGGAACTTGGGTACGATTGGGGAAGGTCATTTAATGAGCACCCCCGCTCGCCCGATCAAAGATCGGCCTATACTAAGCATGATATTTTGTTTTTGAAAACACATGTGCTCTTATTCCGATTAATTAGCTAGTCTTACTATGTGATGCGCACAGCAAACAAGTATAGACTAGATCGCCTAATTTGGAACAAAGCATCGCACATCCGTTTATTTGGAAAATGGTTTGAAGTTTGCTACTCGCAAGTAGGCTAAAATGCGGATTTCAATGAATTGTTGCAATTCAAGTAATCCAACCTTCACCCACAGGCATTTAGACAGTTAATCACATAAGCAGTTAGCCTCATGGCAAGCATGCTAACATGGCAACATTAACACACATGCAGTATGCTAAAGCGTAAACACTCATAGTGTACTCTGAGCCAAAACAAAGAACTAGTTAGAAATCATGCATGATCCTAGTTCATGTTAAGATGGCTAATGCAACACATGCGAAAATGCAACTAAGATAGGCTCGGCTATCCTAAAAGTGTCATGTGAGATGTAACTTGATACATGTATTCAAATTGGAATTGAAATACAATGCAGTTAGTATGACGTGTCGAGCCCGGTGCATGCAATACAGATAAATGGATGCAAACATGCAAGCATAAGGTGTGCTAAATAAAATATGCCCTAAAACTAACCATCGTAAGCGGTTAAGCAAAAAGGAGAAAGAAATGGAGGTTGGAAGAATGCATCACACACACGCACACTTATTATAACACTTGGTTATCTTGAGGGAGAGACTGAATAAGAAGCTAACTAGCTAATCTAAGCTAATTAAAGTAATTATTACAACACAATTAATTAACTAATCCTAGTTAACTAATTATTACAAAACAAATTGAATAGCTAACGCATTAACTATTAAAGTACCAACCAAAACAAAAGCTAGCTATCTAAGCATGGCAGCTAAGGAAAGCAGTAAATCAGGAGTCTCAGAGGGAGAGGAATGCATGCAAGCCCGGTCGCCTTGTTCAGAAATCCAATGCGATACCCGGATTTGCCTCTGTTTTCATTTGTTCTCAGAAACTTGCATCAAGCTCCAGAAAAGCTGAAACTTCAGCTTGGGAGGCTTGTGGGAGGGTGACTGACCACTTTTGGTCTCTCCAAACACCTGCCGACCACTTTTAGTTGTTGAAAAACCAGAAAAGTGATCAGCCAGCTAGTTTTTCTGCCTGGCTGGCAGTTGTTGCTGCTGAACTGCAATTTGCTGCAACGGAGAGCAAGAAAGGGCATAGCAATCTATTTGCAAGATATGTGTGCACAACACCCTCCTTATTATGTCATGAACTCAAGGGAGTATAGGTTCTCGACCCTCGGGCTACCAATCGCGCATTTCAATGCATGATGTTTGAGAGGCGAAGTTGCACAATTCAATATGAAAATGAATGCATAAGTAAACACATAAGGCCTAGAACTCTATCATGTATTATCAAGAGTGTCGACGACTGGGAATTGAGGCACGTTTCATCACATTAAGTATGAAACATCCCCCGTTTCCCATGTTTGGACTAACACCTATTCCAAACATGATGCAAGCAAGAAACATGGCATGCACAATGCTATGTAATGCAACCTTAGCATGTGAACATGCAACTACACGGCATACTCAATGCAACTAGCAACCTAGCATACACAATGCTAGGCATAACATGGCATACACAATGCTAAATGCTAAGAACTAGATGTCATACTCAATGCAAGGCAATCATGAGGGTTCTTAACACAATGTAAAGCATGCGTGCACAATGCAATGCAACAAGGGTAACAATGTGTAATGCACCAAACATGCTACAACATGCAAACCATATACTCAATGGACTTAAACTGAAATGGACAGACCTCAGTCATGCCAAAACAGTGGCCGTAATGCTAAAATGAAGGCACCGAAAGCACGTACAAGCATGCATGCCAATTAGCTCACCAACTAAGGCACTAAGGTGCAACTCTCAAGAACACTTAAAGAGTGAAAAGCACGGAAGTGTAACAACACTAAGTGCATTGAAATTAGACAAGAAATGCTGCCAAATCATTCAAACAACACAAGTATGGCATGCTAGGGTCCTTAAAGCATGAAAGCTAACAAGGAGGATTACTCTAGGGACATGCAATACATGGTACAAATGCATCAACTAACCATGGACAAAACTTAATTAGGTCAAAACAAGGGCCTAAACATGCTGAGATGAGGGCTCAAATACCTAGGAATGCAAGCATACAAGCTAAGGCATAAGCTAGGCAACAATGCATAACACTCAAAGGCACTTAATTGAGGTAGGAACATGGCAATGCTAAATGCTCTGAAATGTCATGTTAAGTGATGCCAAATCATGTACACAACACAAGTAAAGCATGCAATGGTGCTCAAAGCTTGAGGCCAGCAAGAGCATTTGTACTACGACTATACAAAACATGAAGCATGTGACCAAGGCAATCCAAAACAGTCCTAGGACATGTTAAAATAAGTCTAAAACATGCATGGAAGGAAGCCAAAATAAGCTAGCATTGAGGGCATAAGGCATGGTGCATACAAGGCAAATAAGGTGGATTACACTACACCTATTAAGACCAAGCATGGAATAGCCTAACCAATAAAAATTAGAGTTATATCATGGCATAATAACCCCAAATAAATACTGAAATGAGAGCTCGCAAGCTATGGCATGAAGGCATACGCAATGGTTCATGTTAAGGCATAAAGGGGCAAACCCTCCAATGCATTGAATAGGTGATAAATGCAAGTGTGTGACCATGAAACATGGACTGAAATCACATAACAAGTGATGCCAAATCATTCAAATAATCCAAGTAATGCATGCTAGAGGACTCAACACACAAAGCTAACATGCTAGGTTGAACCATAGCTATACAAAGAAAGTCATGCATGGCCAAGACAACACAAATTAGACCTTAAACATGCTAAAACATGAACAAAGTCTTCTCAGAGCTAAGCCAAAAGCATGCTAAAATGACATGTCAAAGCATGAAGCATGTTAGGCTATATCATGGAATTACACGACAAGTGTATGGAGCATGCAAGGGTTAACTAAACCAAACCAAGAGAGAGGTATGGCCCGGTATAACATCACCTAAACCACGCTGAAATGGACTGAAATCAAGCTAGAATGACAAGCTACCTCATGAAGCACACAAAGCTAGTTTAAGAGATTTACACTACAAGTGTATTAACCATGGATGGAGTGACCAAACTATTCAAAAATAGTGGTATGCCTCAGCAAAATAACCACAAATAAATGCTAAGAACAAGCCAACACAAGCTTAACAAAGGTGCTCAAACATGAGGCATATAAAGCTAGTATACATAATACAAGGAGAGCGGATGACCCTCTCCTATTTAAGACACGAAAATCACCTTTCCACCACTAAAAATCCTCTAGATTTCAATGGTAGAAAGGTCATGCAAAGGCTTCAACATGAGCCTAATGGGATTGCTCAAAATAAGGCCTAACAAGGCCTAAGAGGGGGTAAATCACCCCAAATGCTTAAACAACTATTTTAAGCATGCAAAAATAGAACTTTTATGAGTTAAGGGTTAAGCTTAAAAAAGCATGCAAGATAGGCTAAAAGCTTAATCAATAAAGAGGGATTTAAGGGTTAGAAACTCATCCTTGAAGACCTTTATAACTGCAACTCCAGTAGGTTTTTCAAGCTCAAAGCCACCCAAGAACACCAAAACCAGGCCCTAAGCACCTCAGTAGCAAAATGAAGGTGTTTGAGTGCGTGTTTGTGTGTTAAAGTAAGACAAAACAACACTTTAAGGCACAAAAATGAAGCAAACAAGGCAATATAGATACAAAGCTATATCTATCTCTTTAGCCTTAAGTTTCTGAACCTGGAGGAGGGAGGAGGAGCCTCCCTCTTATAGAAGAGGAAAGGCAAAGCTTCTAGGAGAAGCTAAGCACTAAGGAAATCCCTCCATACACGTGTATGGAGGATGGCCCTAATGTCCTCCAGCTGTGCCAACAGGAGGAAAATATCTCAAAAAATGTGTCAAAAAGCAACTGACCACTCGAAGTGGTCAGCCTGCTACTTAAAGTGGCCGGCCGACCACTTCAAGTGGTCTCTGAGAGCAAAAACTGGTCGGCCATGGTGGGAGAGAGCCCAGGGCATGAAAACAATGCAGTGGTGTGGTGGCCGACCAGAAAAGATGCCCCAAAGACCAATAAAGCCAGTTGCCTGACCAGAAAGTTGGCTGGCAAAGGAAGAAGTGGTCGGCCAGGAGAAATACTGGTCTCCCACCCTTGTACCATCTTCCAAACAAGGAAAAAAAGGTTTGTACCAAAAACAAACCAAAACGGATGGAAGACGAGAGATCAGGAGGCAAAGCATGCGGTCAAAAGCCTCGAAAATTGGTCTACGAGCATCAAAAGTGGTATGCAACCACAAAAGTGGTCTCCTGGGCCACAGTGTTCCTCTAGGCAAAGGTAACAAGGTGTGGTTCAAAAACCACGCCAAACGGAGAACGTTAAGCGGTCCCGAGACAAGGCGTGCGACCGAAGGCTCCGAAGACTAGAAACTAGTCTCCAAAGGGGAAAAGTGGCCTACGACCACAAAAAGTGGCCTACGACCACAAAAAGTGGTCTACGACCACAAAGACATGGTCTACAAGACCTCTCCCTTCCTCCGGGGAAGTGAAACAAAGTTCGGTCCACAAACCAAGCCTAAGCACAAAAGAGTTCAGAGGCCCGGAGGCAAGGCTCTCAGCCAAAACTCCAAAACCTCTAAATGAGCACAACATGCACCATCACCGAGCGCTCAATCGATGACGTCTGAGTCTTAAGGTGTCTACACCAACTCATCTTTTGGTCGGCCCGCCAGTTTCCTCCTAGACCGAGCGTAGCAACCTCTGATGATGAGCAGAATAGTTTTTGACGATCTCCAAGGCCCCCTGCAACTTTTTTTTTTCCTTTTAATTAGAGAGTGTACGTGAGGTTTTTAATTTTGTTGCAATATTTTTCCTCTCCTCCCTATTCGAATTTGTAATATTTCAAAGCGATGTAATAATTCCCCATTCCACTTCTTCCTATCCCGTTCTTTCAATTGCTTTCCTTATCTATAAATATGTAACATCATATTCGTGATTTGCATCCATGTTTTATGCCTTAAGATCCTGCTAAATTTGTATTTATGAGTTTCATTGATTATTATGTGATTTTTTGCGCTACCTCATGTCTTAAGATGTTTCACATGTCATATATTAGAAGTCGGATCTGTAGTTGCATTTCATAAGTGAAATACATTAGGATATTATATATAGAATCATGCATGTTTACTAATTTTGTTTTTGTGCCTAATTGCAGAACGTCAGTAAATATGTATGTTTTGTACTTTAACATCCTGCCTGTGTATGGTTTTCTACTTTGTTTAGTATCCTATCATCTGGCTATGTGCTTATTTGATATAACTCTATGCATGCCAGTGGGTGAAGGTTGCGTTATTTAATTTGAAATAACATTGATTTTCATGGTTGCACTATGCAAAACATTTTCAAGATAATGAAATCAAATTGTTCCAAAATGGACGACACAGTCTATATTTGTTTGTTTAACATGGTAAATTTTAAGATTTAATAAATAATTGGAATATGAACATATGAAGTTAATGAAAATTATATCATGGTTTAGTACAGGCCAATCTTTTGATCGGGTGAGCAGATGTGCTCAATTAATGACCTTCTCCTTTCATACCTAGGGTTCCGAGCCAAGCATCCTTGATTACGACAAACAATCACCTTCGCATGAGTCACGAGTTTCCTAATTCTCCCAAAATAAATATTAGATAGCGACTCTGAGATAATGAACTTGCCAGCAATAAGTACCATCAACCTCCACAACCTATCAACATCAAGTCAACTAGTTTTACTCCTACGTGGTGTTCACTAAAAACTTCTAAGAAAATATTCTAAGTTCATTCTGGGCTCCTTCATGACTAGGTATACATCTGAACGATATTTTAGCACCCCAAGTCAACAAGCTAACTCACATCCGCACCTATTCCTTAAATCCAACACACTATGAAAACTACCCCAAAATTAGCACACAACACTACACTAGTACTACGGTGATTCACAATGCCCAACCTTTACTTAGCAATAACCCACTAACACTATCCACATAGTACTAAGCAAGTATACAATCCCTTAGGCCAACTAACAGTTCCTATCTCCTATCAAGTAGGCACTATTTCTTTTATTTATTTATTTTTTATTATTATTATTTTTATTTCCACAGTGAAACAAATACAAGGCTAGCATGATTCACATCAAGGTTACATCAATCAACAATCACACTGTCACATTCAACTTCAAAAGTCTGTCTGAAACCAATAATCAAGTCATTTCTATATAAGATTCCAAAAAGTAATGATCGCGAGGCATATTCCAACCATTCATTCCAAAGACACTGCTAACATTCCCACAAGAGTAAGGCATATCCAAGTCACCCAAGAATAAGTTTCAAGCTTAAAAACAACAACAAAAACATCGTCCACACTAGCTCCTTCCCCCAAGGAAATAGTCTAACCAAAAGAGATACAAAATTCCATCACCAACAAATGCCCTCAATTAAAACTAAAGGTAAGGAATCGTCCTTTTTTACCAAGGGAAACCAAGTACCCTCGAATTCGGGCTAACTCCAAACATTCAAGATTATGAAAACATAAAACCAAGCGCAATGGTAATGCTACACCAACCTCCTAGCAACCTCAAATCTCCTCCATGCTCATAGTATCATGGGAAAAGTAAGTCAAAATCTTACACTCCCAAATAAACTCGAGGAAATCTCCACATTTACACCCCAATTGGTGACTTAATTGACATGAATCAATCTCATAAACAACCCACAGTAACCAAATTTTATCTTTATCTCAATATCTGAAACTATGTCATCATAAACACTTTCTAAGCCCAACCAAAATACTAACATATACCCTCAACCATTACAAACTTCTAACTCATAGTCAAAAGTAGCCATAAAAATTAATATCAATGATTCCCAAACCATCAAACATAGATTTTCATGAGGACACACTGATTCAACTTTATCAATGATTCCAACACACCTTAGTCACACACCCCATTGAACCATAATAACCTCCTAAGTTAACTCCAAGAACTTCTTCTAAGAACATTTACTATGCCATCACGACCTCCGATATAACAACTACACCACTCAACAAGCAACACTCTTTTCCACTCAAGCAGTTCAATAATCAAGCATCAAGACCAATTACTTATGCAATACACCATAATCTCCAAAGAGCAATCAATCCTAGCACTCAATATCTCAATCGTTAATAACAAATCACCAACCCTCAAATTCGCTATCTCCACTACCAGAGATTCAGCTCCATTACTACAACCTCTATCACTTACTATGGACAGTCTAATTTATCTCAAAACTCTACATTTAACTCACTTTCTACGAAAAATTCCCTTTCGGATAATTATCCAAATTCTAAATAAATCAGTCTCTGTTCACTCATCACAATCCCCACCGTGCCATAACCACTCACTGCCACAAACGATTTGAAAATGTTACTGCCTCTCAAGACATGCCAACCACTACCAGGGCAAACCTATGCCAACTCACAACCAATGCTAACACCTAACCCATGTGACATATACCAAGGTGCCCCACTGAAGATTTTCATGCTTTACATGTGTAGAACGGCCGAACTCGCCCCGCGCGCCCCCCTTTTCGGAGAGGATGCAAAGTTGTGTTCTTAGCTACTACAGTTTGGACTCGTGTCACGGTTCTGAATCTAATCTCACAATGTGCAATGCAAGATTGATAAATCACCAAAGAGTCTGAAATCTGACAAATAGTTTTGGAAAATCAATTTTTAATAAAGAACCAAACATGGACTGCTTTGCCAGATATAGAGTCGACACCTAAATGTTTTGTTTTGGAAAATTTAGGAAACCCTGACTCGTGCCTAAGGCCACGTGTCCGTCATCACCAAAGTTGCCTCGGCTCGGGAACTTGGGTACGAGAGGGGAAGGTCATGCAATGAGCACCCCTACTCGCCCGATCAAAGATCGGCCTTTACTAACATGATATTTTGTTTTTGAAAACACACGTGTTCTTATTCAGGTTATTAACCTAGAATTACTATGTGATGCGCACATCATACAAGTATAGACTAAATCGCCTAAGTTGGAACAAAACATTGCATGTTCATTTGTGAAAATGATTTGAAGTTTGCTGCTCGCAAGTAGGCTAAGACGCGGTTTTGCCACCCTCGAGTGGGCTTAGAAAACAACATCCACTCTCAAGTGGGCTTAAAACTCGCATTTTCATGAATTGTTCCAATTCAAGCAATTAAGCCTTCATCCACAAGCATTCATGCAGTTATATCAAATAAGCAGTAGCCTGAAGGCAAGCATGCTAACATGGCAACATACACATCTCGTGAAGTATGCTACAGCGTAAACACTCACAGTGTACTCCGAGCCAAAACAGAGAACTTGTTAGAAATCATGCATGATCCTAGTTCATGTTAAGATGGCTAATGCAACACATGCAAAAATGCAACTAAGATAGGCTCGACTATCTAGAATGGCATATGAAATGCAACTTGATAACATGCTGTTGAACACGTATTCAAGTAAATGTATTGAAATACAATGCAGTTTGTATGATGCGCTAAGCTCGGTGCATGCAATATAGAATGAAATGATGCACGCATGCTAGCATAAGGATGCTAATTGAAATATGCCCTAAAACTAACCATCGTAAGCGGTTAAGTAAAAGGGAGAAAGAAATGGGGGTTGGAAGACATGCATCACACACACGCACGCTTATTACAACAGTTGTGCCCTCTCGACAGAGGGTCTGAAAAAGACGCTAACTAGCTAATCTAAGCTAATTAAATTAATTATTACATCACGAAGCTAATTAACTATTCCTAGTTAACTAACTATTACAAAACAAATTAATTAGTTAACAACACTAGCTAATTAAACACAAACAAATAGCTAAATGCATTAACTATTTAAATACAGAACCAAAGCATAAACTAGCTAAGGAAAGCAGTAAAAAGAGCTCCTCCGGATGAGGAGTGCGTGCATGCTCAGTTGTCTAGTTCGGAAATCCAACGTGATGCCCCGATTTGCCTCTGTTTGCAACTGTTCTCAGAACCTTGCACCAAGCTCCATATAGCTTCTAACTCACCTTGGGGACCCTCAGGAGGGCTGCCGACCAGTTATTGGTGTTGCCAACCACCTGCCGACCACTTGCCATTGCTGCAGACCAGAAAAAGTGGTCGGCCAGCTAGTTTTTCTGGTCAGCCGACCAGTTTTGCTACCATATTTCCAGTTTGCTACAACAGAGAACAAGAAGGGGCATGGCAATGTATTTGCAATGTATGTGTGCACAACCACATTTCATAAGCTCAAGGGACTGCGGTTCTCGACCCTCGGGCCACCAATCACGCATCTTGATGCATGATGGCCGTGAAGCCAAGATTGCACGAATCAATGTGAAATGAATGCACACATAACACATAAATGCCTTAACCTCTATCATGCATGATCAAGAGGGTTGGCAATCGAGAAATGAGACACGTTTCATCACTTCAAGTATGAAACGTCCCTCGTTTCTCGTGTTTGGACTAACACCGAATCCAAACAAATGCAATGCAACAAGATTAACTTAACAAAGCTAATAGCATGCAAACAATGCTAATGCAGCATAAGCATGCAAGAAAAATACGATGCAACATAAGTAACCTATCAATACTGATGGCATGCATACACAATGCAAGGCAACATAAGCATGCAAAAAACATGCAAACAAATCATGCTCAATGGACTTAAACCGAATATGGACGGACCTCAGTCATGCCAAAACAGTAGCCATAATGCTAAAATGATGGCATGAAATACAAAACAAAGCATGCACATGCATTGGCCCATTAACTAAGCCTAAGAGCACAACTCTCAATAGCGCTCAAGAAGTGATAAACATGGGAGTGTGACAACACTATAAGCTCTGAAATTATATATGAAATGATGCCAAATCATTCAAACAATACAAGCATAGCATGCTAGGGTCCTTAAAGCATTAAAGCTAGCAAAGAGGACTATAGAAGAGGCATGCAATACATGGCACAAATGCATGAACCAACCATGGATAGTGCTCAAATACGTCAAGACAAAGACCAAATTATGCTGAGATGGGGGCTCAAATGCACCAAGCATGCATGCATATACACTAGGCCACAAATAAGGCAACAATGCACAACCCTTAGAGACACTCAAAGGGTGAAAGAAATGGGAACATGGCAGTCCTATATGCTCTGAAATGTCATGGTAAATGATGCCAAATCATGTCATGATACAAATGAAGCATGCTATGGTGCCCAAAGCTTGAACCTAGCAAGGCCAATTGCACGACAGCTACGCAATACACGAAGCATATGACAAATACAACCTAAAACAATCCTAGAGCATGTCAAAATGAGGACAAAAGATGTATGGAAGGAAGCCAAAATAAGCTGGCATGGTGAGCATGAAGCATGAAATATGCAAGGCCAAAAGGGAGGATTACACTACACCTACTAAAACGAAGCATGAGATGGCTTCGCCAACAAAAATTGGAGTTATATCATGGCAAAATAACCCCCAAAACACACTAAAATGATAGCTCGCAAGCTTAAGCATGAAGGCTTACACAATGGCTCATGTTTAGGACGTAAAGGACCAACTCTCCAATGCATTGAAAGAGTGAAAGATGTGAGTGTCTGACCACACTACATGTACTAAAATCACATTACAAATGATGCCAAATCATGAAAATAGTCCAAGTAATGCATGCTAATGGACTCAATACACAAAGCTAGTGCAAGGTTGAACCATGGCTATACAAAGGAATGCATGCATGACTAAAACAACACAAATCAGAGCTTAAGCATGCTGAAACATGGACAGAATCTTCTTAGAGTAGAGCCTAAAGCATGCTAGAATGATGATCAAAAGCATGATACACATTAGGCTAGTAAATGGAATTGCACTACAAGTGCATAGAGCATTCATGGGGTTATCAAACCAAGTGAAAACAAATCTAAGACATGTTAAAACAACACCAAAAACCTACTGAGATGGACTCAAAACTTGCTAGAAAGACATGCTACTTCATGAAGCACACAAAGCTAGTTTGTAAGGATTATACTACAAGTGTATAAAGCATGCATGAGGTGACAAAACCAAATCAAAACAGTGGTATGCCATGTCAAACTAACCCCAAATACATGCTAAGATGGAGCCAACATAAGCTTAACAAACATGCTCAAACATGAGGCAAATGAAGCAAGTAACCAAAACACAAGGAGAAGGGATGATCCTCGCCTATTTAAGACCTCAAAACACAAGATTTACCACTGAAAATCCACTGGATTTTAGTGGTTAAAAGGCCAAGAGAAAGTGATCTCAAAGGCCTAAAGTGATGGTGTAAAACGAAGCCAAACAAGGCACAAGAGGGGGTAGACCACCCCTAACACAAAAGAGACCTTAAACAAACATTACAAGCATACAAAATCAGAGCTTTTTACAGTAGAAAGTTAGGCCTAAAACAACATGCAAGTAGGGCCAAAGGCTTAATCAAGAACAAGGGATTAAGAGGTTAGAAGCTCACCCTTGTAGAACCACTTTAGGGCAACAACTCCAGCAGCTATTTTGAATCAAAACTAGTCCAAAAACTCCAAAACCAACCTTAAGCAGTCCCACCAACAAAATGGTGGTGTTTCACTATGTATTTGTGTGAAAAAGTGTGAAGAAACTACACTTTAAGGCACAAAAATGAAAGAGATGGAGAATTATAGAGATAGAGTGATATGTATAGCTCAAGCACTAAAATCTGAACCTAAAGCAAGAGGGGGGAGGTTCTCTTTTATAGAGAACCAAAGGTTAAGCTTGTTGAACAAGCTTAAGGCCTAAAGCCATCCCTCCATACACGTGTATGGGGGATGGTTTATGTGCCCTCCAGCTATTACAACTGGCTAGAAAATATCTCCAAAAAGGTGATAAAAAGCTGCCGACCACTTAAAGTGGTCGGCCAGCTACTTGTAGTGGTCGGCCGACCACCACAAGTGGTCTGCCAAGAAAGAAAGTGGTCGGCCATGGGGGAGGAATGGTCTGCACACTGAAAGCAAGGTGGTGGTGTAGTGCCCGACCACTATTGGTGGTCCAAAGACCAAGAAAACCAATTGGCCAACCAAAAAACTGGCTGGCAAGTAGGAAAAATGGTCTCCAAGGGAAAGAACTGGTCTCCCACCCTCATTCCACCCTCCAAGCAAGGAAAACAAGGTTTGTGCCAAAACAAACCAAAAAGGATGCAAGACAAGAGTCCAGGACGTAAGGCGCGCAGCCGAAAGCCCCGAAAACATAGTCTACGAGCACCAAAAGCGGTCTATGAGTCTACGAGACCACAGTGTCCCTCTAGGCAGAGCCAACAAGGCATGGTTCAAAAACAAACAAGAAAAGGTGGTCGCCCAGCCACTTTTATTGGTCTGCCGACCAGAAAATTCTGCACAACTCTATTTTGCTGCAACAGAGAATAAGAAGGAGCACATCAATGTATTTGCAAGGTATGTGTGCACAACCACCCTCCCTATCATTTCATAAGCTCAAGGAAGTGCGGTTCTCGACCCTCGGGCCACCAATCACGCATCTCGATGCATGATGGCCGAGAAGCCAAGATTGCACGAATCAATGTGAAATGAATGCACACATAACACATAAATGCCTTAACCTCTATCATGCATGATCAAGAGGGTTGGCAATCGAGAAATGAGACACGTTTCATCACTTCAAGTATGAAACGTCCCTCGTTTCTCGTGTTTGGACTAACACCGAATCCAAACAAATGCAATGCAACAAGATTAACTTAACAAAGCTAATAGCATGCAAACAATGCTAATGCAGCATAAGCATGCAAGAAAAATACGATGCAACATAAGTAACCTATCAATACTGATGGCATGCATACACAATGCAAGGCAACATAAGCATGCAAAAAACATGCAAACAAATCATGCTCAATGGACTTAAACCGAATATGGACGGACCTCAGTCATGCCAAAACAGTAGCCATAATGCTAAAATGATGGCATGAAATACAAAACAAAGCATGCACATGCATTGGCCCATTAACTAGGCCTAAGAGCACAACTCTCAATAGCGTTCAAGAAGTGATAAACATGGGAGTGTAACAACACTATAAGCTCTGAAATTAGATATGAAATGATGCCAAATCATTCAAACAATACAAGCATAACATGCTAGGGTCCTTAAAGCATTAAAGCTAGCAAAGAGGACTATAGAAGAGGCATGCAATACATGGCACAAATGCATGAACCAACCATGGATAGTGCTCAAATACGTCAAGACAAAGACCAAATTATGCTGAGATGGGGGCTCAAATGCACCAAGCATGCATGCATATACACTAGGCCACAAACAAGGCAACAATGCACAACCCTTAGAGACACTCAAAGGGTGAAAGAAATGGGAACATGGCAGTCCTATATGCTCTGAAATGTCATGGTAAATGATGCCAAATCATGTCATGATACAAATGAAGCATGCTATGGTGCCCAAAGCTTGAACCTAGCAAGGCCAATTGCACGACAGCTACGCAATACACGAAGCATATGGCAAATACAACCTAAAATAGTCCTAGAGCATGTCAAAATGAGAACAAAAGATGTATGGAAGGAAGCCAAAATAAGCTGGCATGGTGAGCATGAAGCATGAAATATGCAAGGCCAAAAGGGAGGATTACACTACACCTACTAAGACCAAGCATGAGATGGCTTCGCCAACAAAAATTGGAGTTATATCATGGCAAAATAACCCCCAAAACACACTAAAATGATAGCTCGCAAGCTTAGGCATGAAGGCTTACACAATGGCTCATGTTTAGGACGTAAAGGACCAACTCTCCAATGCATTGAAAGAGTGAAAGATGTGAGTGTCTGACCACACTACATGTACTAAAATCACATTACAAATGATGCCAAATCATGAAAATAGTCCAAGTAATGCATGCTAATGGACTCAATACACAAAGCTAGTGCAAGGTTGAACCATGGCTATACAAAGGAATGCATGCATGACTAAAACAACACAAATCATAGCTTAAGCATGCTAAAACATGGACAAAATCTTCTTAGAGTAGAGCCTAAAGCATGCTAGATTGATGATCAAAAGCATGATACACATTAGGCTAGTAAATGGAATTGCACTACAAGTGCATAGAGCATTCATGGGGTTATCAAACCAAGTGAAAACAAATCTAAGGCATGTTAAAACAACACCAAAAACCTACTGAGATGGACTCAAAACTTGCTAGAAAGACATGCTACTTCATGAAGCACACAAAGCTAGTTTCTAAGGATTATACTACAAGTGTATAAAGCATGCATGAGGTGACAAAACCAAATCAAAACAGTGGTATGCCATGTCAAAATAACCCCAAATACATGCTAAGATGGAGCCAACATAAGCTTAACAAACATGCTCAAACATGAGGCAAATGAAGCAAGTAACCAAAACACAAGGAGAAGGGATGACCCTCGCCTATTTAAGACCTCAAAACATAAGATTTACCACTGAAAATCCACTGGATTTCAGTGGTTAAAAGGCCAAGAGAAAGTGATCTCAAGGGCCTAAAGTGATGGTGTAAAACAAAGCCAAACAAGGCACAAGAGGGGGTAGACCACCCCTAACACAAAAGAGACCTTAAACAAACATTACAAGCATACAAAATCAGAGCTTTTTACAGTAGAAAGTTAGGCCTAAAACAACATGCAAGTAGGGCCAAAGGCTTAATCAAGAACAAGGGATTAAGAGGTTAGAAGCTCACCCTTGTAGAACCACTTTAGGGCAACAACTCCATCAGCTATTTTGGATCAAAACTAGTCCAAAAACTCCAAAACCAACCTTAAGCAGTCTCAGCAACAAAATGGTGGTGTTTCACTATGTGTTTGTGTGAAAAAGTGTGAAGAAATTACACTTTAAGGCACAAAAATGAAAGAGATGGAGAATTATAGAGATAGAGTGATATGTATAGCTCAAGCACCAAAATTTGAACCTAAGGCAAGAGGGGGGAGGTTCTCTTTTATAGAGAACCAAAGGTTAAGCTTTTTGAACAAGCATAAGGCCTAAAGCCATCCCTCCATACACGTGTATGGAGGATGGTTTCTGTGCCCTCCAGCTATTGTAGCTAGCAAGAAAATATCTCCGGAAAGGTGAAGGAAAGCTGCCGACCACTTGAAGTGGTCGGCCAGCTACTTGTAGTGGTCGACCAACCACCACAAGTGGTCTACCAGGATAAAAAGTGGTCGGCCATGGGCGAGGAGTGGTCTGCACACAAAAAGCAAGGTGGTGGTGTGGTGGCCAACCACTTTTGATGGTCCAAAGATCAAGAAAACCAGTTTGGCCGACCAGAAAACTGGCTGGCAAGCAGGAAAAGTGGTCTCCAAGGGGAAGAACTGGTCTCTTACCCTTGTTCCACCCTCGAAGCAAGGAAAACAAGGTTTGTTCCAAAAACAAACCAAAAAGGATGCAAGACAAGAGTCCAGGACGTAAGGCGCGCAGCCGAAAGCCCCGAAAACATAGTCTACGAGCACCAAAAGCGGTCTATGAGTCTACGAGACCACAGTGTCCCTCTAGGCAGAGCCAACAAGGCATGGTTCAAAAACCAAGCCAAGCGGAGAACGTTAAGCGGTCCCAAGACAAGGCGCGTGGCCGAAGACTCCGAAAACCGGAAACTAGTCTCCAAGCGAGAAAAGTGGTCTACGACCACAAAAAGTGGTTTATGACCACAAAGAGGTGGTCTACGAACCTCTCTCTCCCTCCAGGGAAGGGAAACAAGGCTTGTTCCACAAACCAAGCCAATGCACAAAGAGTACAAAGGCCTGGAGGCAAGGCACTCTCCGGAAACTCGAAAGGAGCATAACATGCATTATCACTGAGCGCTCAATCGATGACGTCTGAGTCTTAAGGTCGGTCAAAAATGAGGTGTCTACAGTTGCCCCTCTTTGACAGAACTCGGAAGTCAAAAAGTGACGGTAGTGAATGTCAAAGCCCAGAGACGACCCATTTTTGACAAGGCCGAAGACTTAGACAAGCATACAAGATAACAAAGAGGTGCGCCCACAAGCAGGGGCAAGATGCAAATGACATGCAAGATGCCGAAGATAACTTATGATCATGCAAAGAAAGCTGTGATGAAGCAATTATACACAATAAATGCAACAGTTTAAGCAGGCGAATACGAACCAAACTGCATCTTATGCAGAAAGGATGCAAGAAAATTATGCAATTCTCATTGCGTCTCACGCGAAGAAGTCTAAAACATACAATATTGCTTGGTTTAACCAACTTCAGATGAACCGTACATACAATATCTTCTGGTTTCACCACCTTCAAATGAACCGTACATACAATATCGTGCCTGCAAAAGAAAGAAACTCAACAGGTACAATATAGTTAGAAACACATGCTCTGCGTTACATCAAGGTATAATGCCAACACAAGATAAATGCGTGTACATATGATGCCGATGGAAACATGCATAGCAATGCAAGTGAAAAGTGCACAGCAATGCCAGTGAAAAGTGCTTAACAATGCAAGTAAAACATGTGCGACAACGCAAGTAGAGAGTGCATAACGATGCAACCAGGATGTGCATAACAATGCAAGTAAAACATGCACGACAACGCAAGTAGAGTGCATAACAATGCAAGTGAAAAGTGCATAACAATGCGAGAGGTGCATGACAATGCAAAGTGTGCATGACAACGTGGGTGGGGAGGTGCATGACAATGCAACCTAAGTGTGTGCGACAACACGAGTGAAGTGCATAACAATGCAAGAGAAACATGCATAACAATGTGAGCATGTGGTGTGCATAACAATGCAACGAGTGGTATGCATAAAAATGAAAGAAAAGTGTGCCACTTTAAATGCATGTTTGAAACAAAATGCCGATCAAAGAAATACAAGCCTTAACAAGACCAAATTAACCGGAACCTCCGATTTACCTCTCGGAGGGGTCACAACATACTAAAAAAGGATACACCTTGCTCTTGACGAGTAACGATGAGCTACGCATTGAAGACTTGAATTGAAGTTCCTGTGGGAACAATTTTGAGCCGAAAAGTGTACCTTTCTTGCACTTTCTTGAGAGCCAAAGACCCCAATCATCCCCAAAACACATAGGGAGAACAATGGAGCCCTAAAGATCATCCAGGAGGGCTGCCGACCACCTAGAATGGCTGCCGACCAGTTGTTGACCATCTAAGTGGTTGGCCAACCAGAAAAATTGGTCGGCCAACCAGTTTATGAAAACAGGGACTGCTTGGTCTTTTTAAGGCCGAATCTTTAAGTGGACAACTCCAAATCACTTTTACTCACAAACACAAGGCCGAAATTCACTCTCCTTCCTTCCTAGACCCTTTTCCCTCTCAGATCTACACTTTATCTGCGCTTTCTAATGCCCCACGCGAAGTTGTTTCGCGAAAACTTTCGATTCTCTTCATTTTGAGCCAATTAGAATTTGTTTTCGAAGCTTCTTTCTCCATTTTCACCACTTAAGGTATGTTTATCTTGAAGTTTAGCACCTTTTCTTGGGCATTGACTTTTGTTCACTTTTTCTCTTCCCGAGAGTTGACTTTTTGCAATTTTGGCTCATTCCGGTCATTTTTGCTTATTTTTGCATCTTTTTTCAGATGGCTGACGGTATTCCATATGGCGGAGGTTCTCCACGGGTAGAGGACGAGCCAGACATTATGCCGTTGCCGCCAAGGATGCGGCCTTTCGACCGTACGACATACCATCCGGAGGAGCACATCTTACCTCCCAGCACCTTCCATCATTTCACTGATTTCGCGCGACGGGCGCCCGCAGACTTGCTGCTATGGGAGCCGGAGTCTCATCTATCTCATCATGCGTGCGAGGTGCGTACTTCACTTTTACATTTTCTACGAAGTACTTTGCATTTCTTGCAAATTTCATGCTTTCGCTATGTATTATATCTGCTCGTTTTAGACACATTCACATACAACATTTCGTTCATTTGGCACACAGCTTACACATAGCATTCCGTCCTTTGGGCACACAGCTCAAAACACAACACTCTGTCCATTTGGCACGCAGCTCACAACACAGCATTTTGTTCATTCAACACGCAGCTCACGACACAACACTATGTTCATTTGGCACGCAGCATTTTGCTCAATCTGAACACACAGCTCATAACGTGGTATTTTGCTCAATCTGAACACACAGCTCATAACGTAGTATTTTGCTCAATCTGAACACACAGTTCATAACGCAGTATTTTGCTCAATCTGAACACACTGTTCATAACGCAGTATTTTGGACAATCTGAACACACAGTTCATAACGCAGTATTTGGTACAATCTGAACACATAGTTCATAGCACAGTATTTTGCTCAATCTGGACACACAGTTCATAGTCCAGTATTTTGCTCAATCTGAACACACAGTTCATAACGCAGTATTTTGCTCAATTTGAACACACAGTTCATAACGCAGTATTTTGCTCAATTTGAACACATAGTTCATAACGTAGCACACTGTTTAGTTGGCACACAGCTCATAACACTGCTCAATCTGAACACACAGTTCATAACACAGTATTCTTTTAATTTTGAAACTAAATACATCTGTTCATTATACGCGTAGGTATCTTCCCGTTTCACACGGGGTTACGAATCGATCATTGCGAGGGAGTGGTACATGGAGCTCCCGGATATTGTTTGGCATATTGTAGATGAGGCCGGGTTTGGCTCATTTTGTATGGGATTGTCGCGACTTCCGGTGAGCAGGACCCTTTTGGGCACATTAGTAGAGAGATGGTGGGACACCACTAACTCCTTTCATTTCTCTGCTATCAGGGATATGACGATGACCCCGTATGACTTTTCCATGTTGACGACCCTCGACATGGGAGGCCGACCTATCCCATATGACTTCGATATGGGTGAGTGGGAGGCCGCCTAGACCTATCTTCTCGAAGCACATCCGCTGACCTACAGATCGACATGCATGGTTAGGTACACCTGGTTTATCGAGCAGTATAGGAGGACTACACCCGAGACTGTTGAGGTGATAGAGCAGTATGCCTTGGGTTTTCTGATGTTCCTTCTTGGAACCACACTGTTCTCCGACAGGGGGAACACAATTGGACTATATCTGCTGAGCACTCTGGTAGACCTATCACAGGTCTAGCAGTTTGATTGGGGCAGTGCTGGCCTCGCTACCCTTTACTGCAACATGAGCGCGACCTCCCGTGGGAGCGGGGGCATAGCAGGTGGCTACTGGCGAGCCTGGGAGGTACATTCTGCCCTCTTGATTTACATTTATGCTTTTCATTCTGCGTTGCACTTTCTGTACAATGCACATACCGCGCACCACACATTGCATTTTGTACTCTGCATTTTACATTTTCTATATATTCTGTGTTCGCATTCTGCACTCAGCATTCTGTATTTTATGTATATTCTGTATTATGACAGCCATTGTCTTGCCTTTTACAGCTGTGGATTTACGCCTACTGCCCAACGCTCGTTCCTGAGCTGGAGGTTGAGGCCCCACTTGAGATACCGTACTCACACAGATTCGATGGTCGGTGCCGGTCCAGGCCCCGGGAGACATTATTATATCTCCGACAGTACTTTGACACTGTACGGGTGATGGCAGTAAACTAGAACTCTCAGTTCTTCATGCTTTCAACTTTGATTCATCTTGCATATTTATGACAACTAATCAGTTCATGCATTTGATATTCGCAGATTACTTGGCAGCCATGGATAGCCATGCTAGGGTATTCCCGGCTCTGGTTTGCTGGGGCATGGGGCGCCTCTCGGTACAGGATTTTGTATGAGGGACCAGTCGGCAGAGCTTGGTTTCTCAGGGAGCGCTTCATGTGCCAGACGATGGGTAATCCCGCACAGGAGATCCCCTCACCGCCTCCACTGGACATGCAGTCCATAGAGAGTCTCACCCCCCGGGAGACTGATGACCTTATGTTGGGTGCCAATGCAGTTCTCTTCCTAGAGGAGGGGGAGTACGCGACATACCTCCAAACATATTTGATGCCCCCACTGATAGGTGTTCGCATCCCCACGAGGAGAGCTGTTGATATGCCGTCGTCGAGCCACACCCGCGCTGCAGACATTCCTTCGACTAGCAGGGCCAGCACATTGAGGGGTAGGGCTAGAGTGATGCCTCCCATTAGGCAGTGCGCTGGATGGCCAGATCTTCCGACCAAGCTAACAGGTTGGCAGTATAGGACATATTACCCGATTCCACTGGAGCCTCCATTGCCCATTCATCGATACGTCAGTGACCCTGACTCACCACAGGTATGCTCCACAGTTTTCATTTATCACTCAGATAGTTAGACACCCATTCATTCACTGATGACTTGAACTTGTATCTGCAGCCTCCTAGAGAGTATACTGAGGGGTTACTCGGGGTGGTGGCTTCACTCGAGAGTATGGTCTCGCGGAGGGAGACGCTGCTGTATGCCTTCGGCATTTTGATACTTTTCAATTTCCTTGTATTTATCATACTTCTAATGACATATTGAAACTGAATATCTCACTACATTGATTCATTGCATGTGTAGAGCACATCTGACGCATCACAGTCACATACTATACCTGCATGCACACATTCTATGCATCCTTCTTGCATCTGATATACATATTCTGGCTAATCTATTCAAACTGCCTTTTCAGGTCACACCGCTGTAGGCCGGGCCATCCAGGCCTTCTCGAGCAGCTACGAGAAGGGTCTCGATTCGTGACCGAGGGGGACGTAGAGCACCTTCCAAACAGGATGACGAGTCTAGCGAGGAGGAGGAGTCTAGCGAGGAGGAGGAGTCAGCGCATCCTCAGTCTGAGACATCTACAGGCAGAGATGATGACTCTGGTTTCGGTTCTGAGGGCGGAGGCGACGCCGAGAAGGATTCCGAGGAGGGTGACTCCAATTCAGATGATGGCGCCTATGGGAGTGGTGCAGAGGCTGCTCAGCTGAAGAGGGTGAAGAGGGCCTCTCAGTCTTCAGCTTGATAGCACTGATGCAGATGTTCCTGCTTTATTTTTCTTTTTACATGTAGTTGTAGCACATTGTACAGCGTTAGGCAGTTTTATTTTCTTCAAAACTTGTACCCTATTGTAAAATGTTGTAAAAAGAAACCACGATGGAATGAAAACAACTTTTTGTTCAAAAAGTGTTGTATTTGTATTCTTAGCATCGTATCGCATCATTTTGCACAAAAATGAGATTGAATGGAATTTAAACATCACGTATTGCCAAGTCTGGTAGTGAACCAACGTAACAAACTAAACAACTTAAACCACTAAGAAACAACAAAACCTTAGCAAGTTACAACTCGATAAACAGATCGCAACAACTCGATAATCAAAGAGCAACAACTAGATAACCAAAGAGTAACAACTCGATAAGCAAAACTTAACAACTCGATAAGGAACTGCATTTCGGATAAACTAAGCAATAGAACGCATCTGAAATAGAGGTAAACTCAGACCTTCAGTACTCTCAGTACACAGGAAAGCTTGAGACTCTCTTCTGGAGACAAGGAAAAGGTTACAGACCACTTTTTGACCATGGCCGACCAGTAAAAGAGCCTGCTGACCAGTTGTTTGTTCTGCAGACCAAAAAAAGTAGTTGGTCGACCAGAAAAAGTGGTTGGTCGACCAGAAAAAGTGGTCGGCCGGCCACTTGGCCTGGGGACCTCCAGTTTTCTGACACTTGTCCTCCAAACAGTGCCTTATCCTTCATAAAGGTTCCAGCTTCGTGGTTCCCTCATTCTAACTCAATTTTGCACCAAAATGGAGGCATTTCTTGTCCAAAATCTCACAAATTGGATTGCTACCTTGGATGGCTCGGAAAAGGTGAATTTCTGGGGCTTTGGCATAAATGCACTATTTACGCTGAGTCGCACCCCGTTGCGTCTTCCGTTTCTTCATGCCGCAGCAAGGTTTTGGAATCCGGTAACACACGTCTTTAGCTTTGGCGGACAAGAGATATGTCCTACTTTTAAAGACTTCCAAGCTTTGATGAAGTCCAAACGCGAGGAAGAGATTTTGCCACAATTCTACTTTGGCCACATCCAAGCCTTAGGACGGATGTGTGGTCGGTCTTTGATCCGCGATGGAGAATTGAACATCCCCAGCTTGGTTCATCGATTTTCTGATGCCGGTGACCGCGGCGATCATCACTGGCAGGGTTTTCGGTGATATGCGCTTTGCTTATGCATCCTGTCTCATTTCTTGCTAGCCTCAGGCTCCGGAGGGTCTAGTGTCCGTTTGATCGAAGTTTCCCAAGGCTTGAAAAAGGGCAAGAGCTGCATTGCCATGACACTGGCTGAGACATTGATGGGTTTGGATGCTTTTCATCGCCGAGAGACGACTAGATTCGCAGGGAGTCCACTACTGCTACAGGTAATGTTTCCCACCCTATCTCACATATATTTCTCACATCACTCGGTCCTCAGGCACGGTTTTTCTCTCAAAACCCTTTTCTTACTTTTCTCTCAACGTACACCTCTCTATTCTTTAATCTCTCATTTTTCATCCTTCCCCAGATATGGTTGATGGATAAGTTGAAGGTTGTGGACTCATGCCCAGCGTATTCAGCTTACAGCTATTTCTTCCAGCGACGTCTGGTCGATGCCCATGATGAGCAATGGTGGTGCGAATAGATGTGCAGTCTATCTGCACTTAGCATTGCTTGGCGCTGCCCATGGCTCAATCTGCCGGTGATCAGTTACAGCATGTCTCGCCAGCCCGAGATTCAGTTGATCGGCCTGACACACTGTGTCTTTTACTTCCCATTTCGATTTCGACGCCAGTTCAGACATGTTCAGACTTGTCCGAAAGAGGAGATAGTGTACCCTGCTACATTTCTAGTCTAAGGCACAACATTACCTCGGTATGCCATAGCATGGAGAACGAGAGAGCTTCTGGCCCCCACTCCCACTTTCAGCTGCATCCTTTCTGATGAATGCATAGCTTGGCCTGATGAAGAGGCACAGGCTGGGCCTACTTTGGCATCAGAGGCTTCGACCAGCTCTGGGAGGGGATACAGGAGCACCTGACCATGCCCCGAATTTATTGCTTTATCAGTACTCTCAAGTTTTTCTTTATGAATGTAATAAAAAGCAACGTCAATTTGTATTCAAGAGTAGGAGAACTCTGTACGGAACAACGTAATTGAAGGTTGTGGGTACTGAAAATTTTTCGTTTGGTTCAAAAATAGTCTAAGTCGTAAAAAGATTAATTTGAGCAAAATCAACTTTTATTAAAACTTTTCAAAACCATTTTCGATATGGATCATAACTGAACACGCTCGAGATTTATCACTGAGATGTACAACCCCGAATTCCAACAACTGGAAAGTTGCCCCTAGTCATAATAGTATTGCACTGGAGATCACAATCGAGCTCTTGAATGCAGAATAGATGAAGATGACCAACATGATCACAGGGACAAAGTTGATCGGGGGAAGTGTTTATGACTGGACTTCAGAATGAAGTTGCCTACGTATCCCAAAGATGGGAATCAAGCCTTACGTAGTTCGGTACATGTTCACTCGTGTATTAACTCTCTCCTTTTATGCTCTAACTTTTGCCAAGGCCGCCCTTTCTGGGTTATCAACCTTGCGAGCTCAGTTTTTATTATTTGAAATTTTTCTTGCTCTAACTTTTGCCTAGGTCGCCCTTTCGGGTTTTCGGCCTAGCGAGCCACTCTCAGAAAGTATTTCTTCAACTTGTCCATGTTGATCGGCTGGGAGAACTCTAGGCCATCTAGGTCCATCAGAACGACAGCTCCACCTGACCAGATAGATTTGATGATGTATAGGCCAGTCCAATTGGGTCTGAACTTGACCCTAGGGTCGTGGATGAGAGCTCGGTTGTCATTGAGCACTAGATCCCCTTCCTTCAAATTCCTGGACTTAACCTTCTTGTTAAAAGCCCTGGCAATTCTTTATTGATAACCCTGGACGTGATACAGTGCTTTCAGCCTTCTTTCATCAAAGAGCATGAGTTCTTCGAACCTGCTTTGTTGCCAATCCGGCTCAGCTATCTGACACTCAGCCAATACTCTCAATGACGGAACCTCAACTTCGATAGGCAGAACAACCTCCATTCCATAAACCAAGGAATACAGAGTTGCCCCAGTAGAAGTTCGAATTAAAGTCCGGTAGCCCCAAAGAGCAAATGCCAGCTTATCTGGCCAGTCGCTATAGGTTTCCACCATCATCTGCAGAATGTGCTTGACATTCTTGTTGGTGGCCTCAACTACTCCATTGATTTGTGGCCGATATGTAGATGACTTGTGAAAAGCCATGTTGTACTTCTCCAATAAGTCGATCACTTCCTTTTTAAAGTGGGAACCATTATCTGAAATAATCTCGTTCGGGACCCCGTAGCGACAGATGATGTTGTTCCTGATGAACTTAGCAACGTGCAATGCCTTCAACACTGCGTAAGATTGGGCCTCAACCCACTTTGTGAAGTAGTCTATCGCTACCAAAATGTACTCATCCTCGTTGGACCCCTTCGAAGTGACAGCCCCAATTACATCAATCCCCCAAACTGAAAACGGCCACGGCGAAGTCATGTTGTACAACTTCGATGACAGAATATTCATGCGGTTCGCATGGATTTGTGTAGACACCCCATTTTAACTTAGCAACGTGCAATGCCTTCAACACTGCGTAAGATTGGGCCTCAACCCACTTTGTGAAGTAGTCTATCGCTACCAAAATGTACTCATCCTCGTTGGACCCCTTCGAAGTGACAGCCCCAATTACATCAATCCCCCAAACTGAAAACGGCCACGGCAAAGTCATGTTGTACAGCTTCGATGACAGAATATTCATGCGGTTCGTATGGATTTGTGTAGACACCCCATTTTTGACCGTCCTCAAGACTTGGACGTCACCGTTTGAACACTCGGTGATTATCCATGTTTGTGTTCATTTGGAGTTCCCGGAGGTCTCGGCTACGTGCGCCTTGCCTCAGGATCTCCGAACTCTACTGTTTAGTGTCTGGTTTTGCACCAAACACTTGTGTTTTTCCTTGGAGGGGCAGGGAATGCTTTGTGAGGCATCCCCACACACCACCGGCAGTGGCTAGAGGCCACCGGCTGGTTTTTGCTGTCATCGGCACTCTTTGTTGCCGGTCAGCACTATTTGTTGCCGGTCGGCACCCCTTTTTGCCAAAATGGCATCTTTGGCCGGCCGACTACTGTGCATCTGCTTTTGCAGATACTTTATCACAGCTGACTTGCTTTTGGCTCCCCTCCATACACGTCTATTGAGGGATCTCTCTCTTGGAAGCTTGTCTTGTAAGCTTTACAAGACAAAAGGCTCTATAAGAGAGAGCCTTGTCTCTTGGCTTTAGGGTTAGAGACTTGAGAGCCTTAGGATATTTTTAGACAGCCATTTTTAGGGTTTTGAGTTCTAGGGTTAGAAACCATACACTTTCTATCTCTATTTCTCCCTATTGTGTGTGTTAAATTGCATTTGTGTCTTACTATTGCACACAAACACATAGTGTTTCACCTTCACTTAGCTACTGAGGTTCTAAGAGGTTGGTTTTGAAGTTTTGGAGCTATTTTCAAGCCAAGGAGGTCTGTTGGAGCACCATTTGTGAAGGGGTCTTCAAGGGTAAGAAACAAGCCCCTTTATTCCCCAATCTTGCATTGTATTTTTACTTGTCTTAAAATCGTTTTTGAGCTTGGTGTATAATACAAAAAAGTTCTATTTTTTAGTCCTCTTGATTGTTTATTAAGAGTGTTTTTTGGTTTGGAGGTGTTTGACCCCTCTTAGGCCTTGAAAGGCCCCATTTTGAGCCATTTTGAGCAAGTTTCGAGACTTTGGTGTTTGGGCCTCTTCACCACTGAAATCTTGAGGGATTTTAGTGGTGGAGATGGTGCCTTGAAGTCTTCGAAAGGGGAGGGTCACCCCCTCTCCTTGTTGTCTTTGAAATAGACCCTTTTTGGCCTCTTGAGAGAGCATCATGTTAGAGTGTGTATTGATCATATATTGGCTGTTTTCCATGCTTATTATGCCATGATATAACCTTGTTGTGTATTGGTTTTGGTACATCATGCATGCTTAGCATACCTACCATGTAATGCCATGTTATTGCCTTAATATGCCTTAGGTTGTTAGCCTTCGTTCGAGCATGTTTTAGGTCTAGTTTTGTGAAGCTTGTGTGCTTATTTTGCCATGCTAGAGGTCTGTCCATAGTTGTTTGGGTCGGATTTGGCATGCTTAGTATAGCTCCTTTGCATTCCGGCTTGTTGGCCTTAAGTGTATGAAAAACTCATCGAATGCATACATAAGACTCGAAAGGCCTCTACCCTATCATGCACAATCAAAGGGGACAGTGAGCAAGAAATGAGGCACGTTTCATCACTATGAGTATGAAACGTCCCACATTTCGCGTGTTTGGATTAACGCCCGATCCAAGCACATACAATGCATGACACATGCAAACAACATGCTTATCCATCAATGCTAAAGTGGCATGCACAAGGGTCTAACATGCAAACACTTCATGTACGATATGCTAGAAGGCTTAAGCATTAAAACTAGTGAAGGACACAACACTAGAACCATGCAATGCCATGCTCAATGGACTAAACCAGCCCTAAATAGACCTTATGCATGCCAAAACAATGGCTAAAATGAGTTGAAATGAAAGCTCAAAATGCTACAAGAACATGCACACATGTTGGCCTACAAGCTAGGCATGATACACAACCCTCAAAAGCAATGAAGGAGTGAAGTATATGAGAGTGTGACTACACTACATGCACTGAAATTACATGCCAAATGGTGCCATACCATGCAAACATCACATGCACAACATGTTAAAGGCCCCGAAACTCAAAACTAGTCAAGCCCCTTTACACTA
>NW_021028993.1:286341-308282 GCF_004153795.1 Camellia sinensis | reverse complement strand
GACATGAGTGCGCCCCGCCTTGGTGCGGGGGAATGCCCTGCCCTCCTCATCTCTCCCTCGGGCAGGGACGGAAGGTCCAGCTGAAGCACCTCCTACCCCGGGAATCTGGAAGGGAGGCTGAAAAAGTACACAAAAGGCAAATGCATCAGTATACCGTGAACAGTTTATCAGCGCAGAATGCAGTGTATGAGCACAGTGTGTGAACGCCGTGAATAGTTTATCAGTGCAGAATGCAGTGTATGCAGTGCATCAGACGCTGTGAGATTAGTGTATCAGATATTGTGCCGTGCATCAGATTACGTGAATCAGCTTGTGACTGATTTGAGGCCGTGATCAGAAGAATATACCGGAATG
The DNA here is from genome assembly GCF_004153795.1 of Camellia sinensis. Lineage (NCBI taxonomy): Eukaryota > Viridiplantae > Streptophyta > Magnoliopsida > Ericales > Theaceae > Camellia > Camellia sinensis. The sequence goes on along the minus strand of NW_021028993.1, from coordinate 307,928 downwards.
CTGTAGAGGGCCAGGAGATCAAAGGTCCGCTGTAGCATCCCCATCATGGAGGCGTTCATCTCCAATGACTGCCAGGTGTACTCAGAAAAAGCCTGCAAAAATATCAAATGCATCAATATTCTGTGGAATATCAAATAAACTGAAATGAAATGGCTATACAGAAATGCAGTAATACATACCGGAGGTAAGTCGGGGACACCGACAAACTCGTGATCAGCAGGCGGAGGGGTGAAGGGGATCTGATAGGTCGCCCCGCCCTACCCTCGAAAAGTCAATGAAACGGGCAGAACAGGCCAACCGGTCCCCCGTCCCTCCTGAACTCTGCCCCTGCCACGGACTCGGGCCCTCCTCGAAGCTCCAGCTCCAGCTCTCGCTCCTGCCCTCGCCGCTGGCACCGCAGGCCTAGCTCCCTCAACTCGAGGGCCGCCGCTCAGAGGCCGCATAAGGTACGTCTGCACGTACTCTCGGTAGTCGCCGATACCTCTGAAGCGGGTCGCCTCCCAACCGATGGTGTAATCGTCCATCTGCTCGGTGGTGAGCCTCTCGGTCTCCCTCATGTCCTTAGGAGGGTGAACCGGGACTATCTGCTCAGGTAATCCTAGGGTCTGGCGCAAGAAACGCTCACCCAGATACCAAGCCCGACAGACCGGGCCCTCCAACAAGATCCGGAAACGCGAGGTCTCATCGGCACCGGCAAACCGATCCCGCGTCACGGCTGGCAAAGGAGCCCAAGGCTGCCAGGTGATCTGAAAATGCAATACAGTTTGTTATCTACTGTTATTGAAATGTGTAGTGGAAAGGCGAAGCTTAAATGAACTACGAGTAAAACATACCTCCGCGGGGGTGATGGTATCAAAGAAGCGGCGGAAGAAGCTGAAAGTCTCTCGCGGCCTCCGGGTGCATCTCCCGTCAAAGCGGCGTGAAAAGGGGACGACCAGAGGGGTCTCCGTGACTGGTACGGGTGCGAGCCTAGGAAAGTAGGCGTAAACCCACAACTGCAGAGAAAACATCAAGATGACTATCAGATAAGGTAGAATACAAAATAAAGCAGATATGGTAGAGCCGTGTGTTGTGTAGTGTATTGTGTAGAGTATGCAGTGTGAGCAGTGTACAGTCAGTGAAAAGCAAAGTGTATGTGTGTGCCGTGTGTACACTATACAGCAAGTATAAAGCAGACTACAGTGTGTGTAGTGTACAGAGTACAGAAAATATAGAACAGACATGAAAAGCGGAGAAGAAATGTACCTCCCAAGCCAGCCAGTAGCCTCCGAGCAACTGTCCGCTGCTGCGGGAAGCCGAGCTCATGTACCCATAGAGAGTGGCCAGGGCGGCGCCACCCCAGTCGTAATGCAAGATGCCTCGGACGTCCACCAGTGCGCTGAGTAGGCAGAGAGGCACGGTGTTCTCCCGGTCGGCGAAGATGGTCGTCCCGAATAAGAACATGAGGAAGCCGCGAGCGTACCACTCCACGGCCTCCGGAGTCATCGAAGCTGCGTCAACGAGGGTGGGCTGGACCCGAAACTGCACCTCAAACCAGGAGTATCGGACAAAGCTTGGACGAGCGAGAGGTGGCACCTCACCGAGTAGATGGATCTGAGCGGCAGTCCACTCATCCATGTCAATATCAAAGGGGATCGGATCACCCCCTACCCCGATGCCTGTGAGCATCGAGAAATCGTAAGGGGTCATCGTCATGTCCCCTGCCGCAGAAAAATGAAATGAATCGGCGGTGTCCCACCACCTCTCCACCAAAGCGGCAAGTAGAGGTCTGCACGTAGTGAGTCGCGAGAGCCCTCTGCAGAAGGCGCCGAAACCTGCCTGGTCCACTATGCGACGGACCGCATCAGGAAGCTCGGCGTACCACTCTCGAGCACCGGTGTTCCCATACCCACGAATGGTATGGGAATCTCCCTGTAAACAGAAAACAACAATTGCAAGGCAATATTCAAAATGCAGTTCTAAGCAGTATACAGATATAGCATGTGTGCAAGTTTGACAGGTTTAAATAAATACCGGATGCCGGTGTGCTTACAGTGAACTACAACGTGTGATGCGTCAGCATGTTTAGGTGGTTCAGTACAGTATAGCATGCGTGCAAGTTTGACAGATTCAAGCAAATACCGAGTGCCGGTGTGCTTACAGTGAACTACAACGTGTGATGCGTCAGCGTGTTCAGATGGTTCAGTATAGTATAGCATGTGTGCATACATTCAGACTCAAGCAGATGTCGGGTGCCGGTGTTTGCAGTGAAATACAGTGTGCGCCGTGTGTTTGGGTGATTCAGGGGTAGTGCAGTGTGTGTGCACATGTGAGTCTCAAACAGATAATCAGTTGCAAGTGCATTTGCAATCAACTACAGTATACAGGGTATCTGGGCTAAAGCAATTAAAGAATACAACTAGCAGTTGACAGTTTTGTATCCTACATTGCAGAAAGTAAAGCAGAGAACAGAGAATTACCTCGGAAGTGTCGAAGGACAAGTGGGAGGTAGGCTCACGCAGTAATAGCTCGGGTGGCACGTGCCTCTCGAAACCCCTGAACTGGTGCAGTCCGTCTGGGGGCAGAACATGGATCGCCGGCCGGTAGGTCGCCGGGTCGAACGGGCGCTCCCTCAAGGGTAGGAGCTCGACCCCGGGATCCATCTCGTGATCCGGGGGAGTCCCACTGCGTGGAATGTCATCCGCCATATCAAGAATGATGAGAAAATAGCCGGAGGAAGGAAAACCGGGCTAGAATACGGAAAGTCAACCAAAAAGTCAACTCCCGGGAAGGCCGAAAATGACCGAAAAGGCCGGGATGTGAAAGGGCACGGAAATCAAGAGGAAAGCGAGGGGAACAAACCCCAAAAAGGTGGGAATGGCAAACGAGGCACCGAAACAAAGATTTGTTCAGTTGAAAATGTCCGAAACGCGAAGGAAATCGCGAATCAGACGACAAAACGGGCGTAGAACGCGAAGAAACGGCAGAAAAAAGAAAGGAAAACGCTCTAGAGAGAGAGAGTATGGGTTTTCGGCGGTGAAGGAAGTGAGGAATAGGGTTTAGGAACCCTATTTTAAAACACCCGTGGTGAATTGTCGAAACTGCCCCGACTCAGAAACTGTTTGCCGGTCGGCAACATTTTGTGCCGGCCGGCAAAATATTGTGCCGATGGGATTATTTTTCAGCCGATGGGCAGCCGGTGGATTCCCCTCCCGGCCGGTGGTGTTCCCACAGCCTTGTTTAGGCCATATGAGTAGTTTTTGGTCTTCATAGCTCAAGAAAGTGCAAGAAAGTGCATCCCCGACGCTCAACCGGCCTCCGTTGTGACCTCGGATCGTGTCTTCCATGCGTGGTACTCGAATTCGTGCAAGGTGTATCCTTTTTGTATCCTTTTAGCTTTTACAAAATTCAAAAGTTGCCCTACGTGCATCGCACCTCAATCGCACTGTTTTGTGCATTGAAAACCATCGCACTGTTTTGTGTATTGCATTTCAATTGCGCTGTTTAGCGCATCGCACTGTTTTGTGCATTTAAAACCATCGCACTATTTTGTGCATTGCATTTCAATCGCGCTGTTTAGCGCATCGCACTGTTTTGTGCATTTCAAAATCACTCGCGCTGTTTAGCGCATCGCACTGTTTTGTGCATTGCATTTCAATCGCGCTGTTTAGCGCATCGCACTGTTTTGTGCACTTCAAATCCATCACATTGTTTTGTGCATTTCAAAATCAATCGCACTGTTTAGTGCATCGCACTGTTTTGTGCATTTCAAATCAATCGCACTGTCTTGTGCACTTCAAATCAATCGCACTGTCTTGTGCACTTCAAATCAATCGCACTGTTTTGTGCATTTCAAAATCAATCGCGCTGTTTAGCGCATCGCACTGTTTTGTGCATTTCAAAATCAATCGCGCTGTTTTGTGCGATTAATCAGTCCCGCTTTCTTGCGCATCGCACTGTTTTGTGCACCTTACTTGCATCTTGCATGCATCCTCTCGCGCTATCTTGCGCACCTCACTTGTACTTGTTAGTACATTGCATTGTTTTGAATACAAACCGGCTTCGCGTAGCATATAAGTGCAATTGTCAAAATTTTGCATTCCGTGTGGCATGCGTGTCACGCTTGCATCATTTTGCATCTTATGAGGCATGCGTGTCTCATTTGTTTCATTTTACATTCCGTGTGGCATGCGTGTCACACTTCCATCATTTTGCATCTTATGAGGCATGCGTGTCTCATTTGTTTCATTTTACATTCTGTGTGGCATGCGTGTCACACTAGTATCATTTTGCATCTTACAAGGCATGCGTGTCTCATTTGTTTCATTTTACATTCCGTGTGGCATGCGTGTCACACTTGTATCATTTTGCATCCTATGAGGCACGCATGTCTCATTTGTATCATCTTACATCATGCCTCATTTGCATTGGCACATGTGCCCCATCTTCTTCATCGGCATGCGTGTCTCATTTTCATTGGCATGCGTGTCACATTTTCGTTGGCTTGTGCATCGACATTAACATTAGCATGCGTGCCTCATTCTTGCATTGACATGCATGTTCCAGATGGTCTGGCGAGACCTTAAACACGCACGGTCTAGGAGACCTTAAATCCTTAGGAGGTGCGAAACCTCTTGTGCATTGATGTGCATAGTTTTTCGTGGCGTATAAGTCCAATTGTATCAGTTTACATTCCCTGTGGCATGCGTGCCTCATTCTTGCATTGTCATGCATATTGCGTTGGTCTGGCGAGACCTTAAACACGCACGGTCTAGGAGACCTTAAATCCTTGGAAGGTGCGAAACCTTCGGCAAATTGATGTGCACAGTTTGGTTGCATTGCCACGCTTGTCTTAAGCACAGGTGTCTAGACGGTCTAGGAGACCTTAAATCCTTTGAAGGTGCGAAACCTTCAGCACATTGACGTGTGCAGTTTGCATACATTTTGCATCCCGGTCTAGGAGACCCTAAATCCTCTGAAGGTGCAATTCCTTTGGTGTTTGTCGTGCCCGAACGACTTTCGGTGGTCTGGTAAAGCCACCTGCCTATGTTTGCGATGAGTTCCTAGAAGACCAACTGGGACGGTGGAAACTAGAGTTCGAACGGCTTATGCCTAGAACGCAAAGGTTCGGGAGTTCCGAGACTAAAGTCTGGTTTAAATACCCAGGGGTGTTTCCTCGGCTTGAAATCTGTATGGAAGCCCCATAGATTGAGGCGGCATGTCTACGCCTCAGTTCTGGATACTGAACCAACCTAGTATATCGTCCGGTTGGTAAGATAGGGAAAGTTGCAATCATAGTCGTTGCATCATAGTGCATTGTCATGCATTTCCATTGTAGCTTGCATGCATTCATTGCATTTTCCCCCGTAGATCGCATCATACTACATTATCATGCATTTTGTAAATATCCATTCCATTGCATATTTGTAAATATTGCATTTTAGTTCGCATGCATTCATTGCATCACCTTCCATCTATGGCTTGCGCCTTTCCATGTTGAGCTTGGTTTGGTATGTGCCTATACTTCTCGTGTCGAAGCATAGTTCAGTGGACCGTTTTATGTTAGCCGCGGTTTGTTTGTGGACATGCCTTTCCTAGGAAAGATTTGGTTTGGCCCACGTGCCATATCCATTCCATTGTAGATTGCATGCATTCATTGCATCACCTTCCATCCATGGCTTGCGCCTTTCCATGTTGAGCTTGGTCTGGTATGTGCCCTTACTTTTCACGTTGAAGCACAGTTCTGCATGTGTACGCGCCTATTCCACGCTGGTTTGTTAGTTTGAGGGTTGCGGCACCTTTTCTGTGTTAGACTTGGCTTGTATGCGTACATGCCTTACCTAGGCAAGATTTGGTTTGGCTCGCGTGCCATATCCATTGTAAATATCCATTTCCATTGCATTGTAGTTTGCATGCATTCATTGCATCACCTTCCACCTATGGCTTGCGCCTTTCCATGTTGAGCTTGGTCTGGTATGTGCCCTTACTTTTCACGTTAAAGCACAGTTCTGCATATGTACGCGCCTATTCCACGCTGGTATGTTGCTTTGAGGGTTGCGGCACCTTTTCTGTGTTAGACATGGCTCGTACGCGTACATGCCTTTTCTAGGAAAGATTTGGTTTGGCCCGCGTGCCATATCCATTGCATTGTAGATCGTGTGCATTCATTGCATCACACCTTCCATCTATGGCTTGCGCCTTTCCATGTTGAGCTTGGTCTGGTATGTGCCCATGCTTCTCGTGTCGAAGCATAGTTCAGTGGACCGTTCTATGTTAGACGTGGCTTGTATGCGTACATGCCCTACCTAGGCAAGATTTGGTTTGGCCCGTGTGCCATATCCGTTTCATCTCCCCAGCATATCTATATATATATTACATTGTAGTGTAATTTTTGCATCCGGCATTAGGATCATTGTCCTTTCTCCAGCGGGTTGTTTCCCCACTTATGTCAATCCCCCCCAATACTTGTTCTTGTGTCTGTGTACGATGCTCATAGTTCAGTTGACCGTTCTATGGTAGACAGACTTGTTACCTCCATCAATCTATTTGACATAGGTGTGGTTTCGAACCCCTCGTGATTGGATCGTAATTCAATTGCTTTACATATAGTTTGCATTGTTTCAATTGCCTTGCATTTTCATTTGCATTATTTATACATTGTTTTGTATATATTGCATATCATTTTGCATTCTTTTTTTGCATTGTCTTGCATTTTGCCCCTTCCTCTGGGCGCATATCTTGTTTGTCTTGCATGTTTGTCTAAGTCTTCGGCCTTGTCAAAAATGGGTCGTCTCCCCCTGCCTTCGGGCGCATATCTTCTTTGTCTAAGTCTTCGGCCTTGTCAAAAATGGGTCGTCTCTGGGCTTTGACATTCACTCCCGTCATTGTTATGACTTTCGAGTTCTGTCAAAGAGGGGCAACTGTAGACACCCCATTTTTGACCGTCCTCAAGACTTGGACGTCACCATTGGAACACTTGGTGATCCATGTTTGTGTTCGTTGGCAGTTCCCGGAGGTCTCGGCTACGCGTGCCTTGCCTCAAGATCTCCGAACTTGACCGTTTTGTGTCTGGTTTTGCAACAAACACTTGTGTTTTGCCTTGGAGGGGCAGAGAATGCTTTGTGAGCCATCCCCACACACCACCGGCAGTGGCTAGAGGCCACCGGATGGTTTTTGCTGCCATCGGCAATGTATATTGCCGGTCGGCACTCTTTGTTGCCGGTCGGCACTACTTTTTGCCAAAATGGCATCTTTGGCCGGCCGACTACTGTGCATCTGCTTTTGCAGATATTTTATCACAGCTGTCTTGCTTTTGGCTCCCCTCCATACACTATGGAGGGATCTCTCTCTTGGAAGCTTGTCTTGTAAGCTTTACAAGACAAAAAGGCTCTATAAGAGAGGGCCTTGTCTCTTGGCTTTAGGGGGAGACACTTGAGACACCTTAGATATTTTTAGACAGCCATTTTTGGGGTTTTGAGTTCTAGGGTTAGAATCCATACACTTTCTATCTCTATATCTCCCTCTTTGTGTGTGTTTAAGTGTGTTTGTGTCTTACTATTGCACACAAACACATAGTGTTTCACCTTCACTTAGCTACTGAGGTTCTAAGATGTCGGTTTTGAAGTTTTGGAGCTGTTTTCAACCTAAAAGGAGCTGTTGGAGCATCATTGTTGAAGAAAGTCAACAAGTGTAACAATCTTGCCTTTATATTCCCCATTTTTGCATTGTATTTTTACCTATCTTAAAATCATTTTTGGGCTTGGTGTATAATACAAAAAAGTTCTTTTTTTTAACCCTCTTGATTGTTTATTAAGAGTGTTTTGTGGTTTGGAGGTGTTTGCACACAAACACATAGTGTTTCACCTTCACTTAGCTACTGAGGTTCTAAGAGGTTGGTTTTGAAGTTTTGGAGCTGTTTTCAAGCCAAGGAGGGTTGTTGGAGCACCATTTGTGAAGGGGTCTTCAAGGGTAAGAAACTAGCCCTTTTATTCCCCAATCTTGCATTGTATGTTTACTTGTGTTAAAATCGTGTTTGAGCTTGGTGTATAATACAAAAAAGTTCTGTTTTTTAGTCCTCTTGATTGTTTATTAAGAGTGTTTTTTGGTTTGGAGGTGTTTGACCCCTCTTAGGCCTTGAAAGGCCCCATTTTGAGCCATTTTGAGCAAGTTTCGAGACTTTGGTGTGCATTTTAGATCGCATGCATTCATTGCATTTGCTAAGCTTTGTGCCATCTTTCAAAGCCTTTAGGCCACCCCCTCTCATTGTTGTCCTTGAAAAGGACCATTTTTGGCCTCTTGAGGGAGCACCTAGCTAAGCTCAATGTTGACCATGCCTTAGTTGTTTTTTTTGCTTATTATGTCATAATATGCCTCTGTTTTTACTTGGTTTTGGTACACCATGCATGCTTAGCATACCTACCATGTAATGCCATGTTATTGCCTTAATATGCCTTAGGTTGTTAGCCTTCGTTCGAGCATGTTTTAGGCTTAGCCTTCGGAAGGTTTTGTGCTCATTTTGCCATGTTTAAGGTCTATCCTAGGTTGTTTGGGTCGGATTTGGTATGCTTAGTATAGCTCCTTTGCATTCCGGCTTGTTGGCCTTAAGTGTATGAATGTGTAACATGGCATTCTTGCATTGATTTAGTGGTTTGGAACTATCCACCATGTTATTTCAGACCTTACAGCATGCTTGTATGTTCGCCTTGGATGTTTCCTTAATGCTTTGAAAGCTTGTGTAGCATGTTCCATGTTTTGGCCATTGTGCATGCCTTTAAATTTGAGCCACTTGATGCCATCTAAGAGTCCCTTTTGCATGGTCTAGGACTGTCTTGAACCTATTTTAAGTCCTCTTAGCCTCGTGAGGCTTGGTTGGCTTAGCCATGGTTCAAGCCCCTTTGACTTGCTTCAAGCACTTGGGCCATTTGTTACATGCTTAGCTTGACTTGTTACTTGGTTTGGCACCATGTTTTAACATGATTTTCAGAGCTTATGTTGCATGCTAATTGTCCATGATATCCACTTTCAAGTGTGTTTGAGAGTTGTCCCATTTGTGCCCAAATGTTGACCCTTAACATGTGCATGTGTGTATGTGTTTGGTCCCTTATTTTGGTCACTTTGGCCATTGTTTTAGGCCTATTTAGAGTTGCCTAAATCATGTGTAAGTACACGTTTCCATTAGTTTGTATTACCTCATGTTTGCTTGTATGCTTACATAAGTGTCTTGCCATGCCATGTTGCACCCTTAGCTTGCATGCCTAGGTTGCATTGCATCTTGCATGCATGCCTTATTCCTTGACTTGGTGATAGGAATTGGGCCTTGGTTTGTTTGTTTGGTTTGCATTTCATTTGACATGAAAGTTGCACACTTGATTCTTTGGGCCGTCATGCATGGAAATGCGTGATTGGCGGTCTGAGAATCGAGACACATGCCCCTTTGAGTCACAAACATGATAGGGGGCATGATTAGTGCATACATTGCTTGAATTGTATTGCCATGCAAGTCCTGTCCTCTGCTGCTGTGAGTTGCAGGTTCTGCGGGCATTCTTTGCCGACCGGCAGTGTATATTGCCGACCGACAATCATTCTTCTGCCGATAGCTTCATTTTGTGCCGGTGACCGCATACCACTGCCGGTGGTAATTTGATTCAGCTGGTGGTAATTTGATTCAGCCGGTGGTGAACCCCAGTATCCAGAGGAGCATCTTTGAGACTTTGGCAGTCTTCAGAGGGGCAGAGCAGGGAAAACAGAGGCAGGCTAATTAGGCAATTTGGCCCGAGCACGCGCTGCATCTGGCCCTCCTCCTGAGGCGGTTTACTGTTTTTCTTAGCTTAATTAGTTTGTTAGCTAATTAGGCAATTTGCAATATTTAATTAGCTTGCGTAGTTAATTAATTTGTATTATTTATTTGGTCCTTCCGAGTGAGGGCAATTATGTAATAAGTGTGCGTGAGTGTGTGTATGTCTTCCAACTTCACTTCTTTCTTCCCTTTTATTTACCTACTTATGATGGTAGATTAGGGCATGTTTAAATTAGCATACCTTATGCTATGCATGCATGCATCCCTACATTTGTTTTGCATGCACCGGGCTCGGTACATCATTCTAACTGCATTTGTATTTCAATCCCAAATTGAATACGTGCATTAATTGGTTGCATTTCACATGCCATGTTTAGGTTAGCCGAGCCTACTCTAATTGCATCTTGCATGCGCTGCATTAGTCAACTTGACATGAACTAGGATCACGCATGTTTGCTAACTAGTTTATTGTTTTGGCACGGAGTACGATGTAAGTATTTATGCTTTAGCATCTCGCATGCGTGTGAATGTTGCCATGACAGTATGTTTGCCATGCGGCTAAATGCTTACGTGGCATAACTGTTTGAATGCCTGTGGGTGAAGGTTGGGTTGTTTGAGTTGGAAACACTCGTTGAAATCCGTATTTTAGCCTACTTGCGAGTAGCAATTTCCAAAGCACTTTTCAAAACAAACGGATATGCAATGATTATTTCCAAATTAGGCAATCTAGTCTATACTTGTTTGCTGTGTGCATAACATAGTAATTCTATGCTAATAAATGGAATAAGAACACATAAAGTTTTCAAAAACGGATATCACGGTTAGTAGAGGCCGATCTTCGGATCGGGCGAGAGGGGGTGCTCATAGCTGACCTTCCCCAATCGTACCCTAGCTCCCGAGCCGAGACAACTCCGGTGATGACGGGCATGTGGCCTGTGGCACCGAGTCAGGGTTTCCTAAATTCCCCCGTAAAAAATATTTAGGTGGCGACTCTGTATCTGGCAAAGCAGTCCATCTTTGACACTTCTTTCGTAAAATCTGTTTTCTCAAAACGATTTGCCAGATTTGGACTCTTTGGTTCGAGATTAAGAACCGTGACACAAATCGAGTCCGAACTGTAGCGGGGTCCCTCGCGGGCGCGTCTACAATCTGACACTTGTGGCATCGCCAGACAAAGCCATTACAATCCTCCTCCATGGTGGACCAATAATAACCTTGTTTGAGAATCTTCCGGGCTAGCATCACCCCGTTCATGTGCGCTCCGCACTCTCCTCCATGGATGGCCTCCATCAGGCGCTTGGACTCTTCAGCATCAACACACAGTTTATGCATCCCAAGATGACCCCTCTTGTACAGTTTACCCCCGCAGACGATGAACTAAGCAGCCATTTTTCGAATTACCCTCTTATCTTTGGCATTTGCCCCTGGTGGATACGCTTTTTTTTCCAAGAAGTTCCAGACATCGTAATACCAGGGGTTCTCATCTTGTACCTCATCTATGGCAGCAATCAGTTCGTTGGTCGGCACGAATTTCTATTCGATGATGATCGGACGCATCTGGACTCCGAAAGGGATGTCTATCTAGAAGATAGAGTTGCTAATTAATTAGGGAAACTGCTGTTCTCTCTTAACAGATGAGTGAAGTTCAGTTTCTCAAACCGAGGAATCAGCACGTCCAAGGTCTGGTGATTGATTCTCATCTTTTCTTCTTTAACTTTCCACTCTCCTTTAGCTTGAGATACAACAAGGTTCGAGTCCCCGATGACATCCAACCGTATTTCCCCTAGTTGTAGGGTGGCTTCTAAACCAGCAATACATGCCTCATATTCTGCCTCATTGTTCAATACCTTGAACCAGAGTTTGAATGTTAGGGGTATGCAAGAATTGTCGAGCGCTATCAACAACACCCCTATCCCATACCCGTATTGGTTTGACGTTCCGTCAAAGTACATCGTCCAAGTCTCTTCTTCGACATATAGAATGCCCTCGTCTTGGAACAGATACTCAACTGCTTTATCCCCTTCACCTAGATAATCGGCTGGGAACTCTGCTACCGCTCTCCCTTTCATTGACTTGCGCGTCATGTACTTCAGATCACATTCAGAAAGCAGAAATAACCAGCAGGCTAGCCTACCTGTAAATGCTGGTTTCTCGAAGAGATATTTGATGGGATCTAATCTTGAAACCAGTATTACGGAGTGAGCTAACAGGTAGTGCCGCAGCTTTCTTGTAGCCTATACAAAGGCCAAACAAGCCTTCTCCAGCGGAGTGTATCGGGTCTCGTAATATAGCATTTTCTTACTCAGATAGTAGATAGCCTTCTCCACTTTGTCCTTAGATTCCTGTGCAAGCATGCAACCCATTGTACTTTTAGTCACTGAAAGATAAAGAATCAACGGTTTCCCCAGCTCAGGCAGTGACAACACAAGTGAGTTCTGTAAATATTGCTTGATCTGTTCGAAAGCAGCTTGGCATTGGTCGTCCCATTGGAACTTCTTTCCTCTCTTCAGGAGACCAAAGAGTGGTTCACAAGTCAAGGTAAATTTTGCAATAAACCGTCTTATGGATAGCACTTTACCTAGAAAGCCTCGCACCTCTTTTTCAGTCCTCGATGGTGGCATTTCTAAGATGGCCTTGATTTGGGAAGGATCAACCTCGATACCTCTCTGTGTAATCAAGAACCCCATCATGTTCCCTGCTGTAACACCAAATGTAAAGTTATGAGGATTCAGCCGCAACCAATACTCTCTGATCCGTTGAAAGAATTTTTGCAAGGCAGTGTAGTGGCCCTCTCTTTTCTTGGACTTGACAATCATGTCGTCCACGTACACCTCAACCTCTTTATGGATCATGTCGTGCAAAATTGTGGTCGCAGCCCGTTGATACGTAGCTCCAACATTCTTCAGCCCAAACAGCATCACCCTATAACAATAGGTTCCCCACGGGGTGGTGAAAGCAGTCTTCTCTCGGTCTTCGAGTGCCATTAAAATCTGATTGTAGCCTGAAAACCCATCCATGAATGAGAGCAACGCATGCCTAGCAGTAAAATCCACTAATTCGTCGGTATGCGGTAGAGGAAAGCCGTCCTTCGGACTGGCTTTGTTCAAATCCCTGAAGTCCACACATACCAGAATTCTGCCGTCCTTCTTCGGCACTAGAACTATATTGGCCAACCAAGTTAGGTATTCAGATACCAGTAGGAACCCTACGTCAATTTGCTTGGTGACCTCTTCTTTGATCTTGAGGGCCCAGTCCGAGTGGATCCTTCTAAGCTTCTGCTTAATAGGTCGGGCCTCTAGGTCAAAAGGGATCCGGTGTTGTAAAATCTTAGGATCGACTCCAAGTATGTCTTTGTAGGACCACACAAAAACATCTTTGAAATATTTTAACAAAGCGACTAAGCGCTCGCGCTCCTCTGAAGACAACGTGGACCTGATTTGGACCAGCCGCGGATCCTTCTCAGTACCAACATTAATTGTGGTGATTTCATCAACCAGTGGTTTTACAAACCTCTCCTGCTCTTGATCAAGCAAATATTGTAAAACAAGAGGAATTTCTTCCTCGTCGTTTTCATCAAAATTTTGAAAATCTTGATTAATGCAATAAATTAAGGGCACAGAAAAGTACTCGAAGGCCATAGCCGCATAATTCTTAATAATCACTTCCAAATCGCCTAATTCCTCTGTTACAACAGACTCAAAGGAAAAAGAAAAGGACGACCTAGACAGGACTGTGGCATCCAGGTTGTCACCACCAAGAATACCGGACTCAGACTCAGACGAGCTGGAACCTGATTCCGACTCCACAGACTTAGTGGAATCAGATTTTGGCTCACTACCTGACCCGGTGGTTCTCGATAAAAAGCCCTCCTTGTATTGCCAGACGAGGGAGGGTGCGATAGATGCATCCAGAATGTTTGAAGATGGGCTCACAGCCGCTTCATTCCCGATCATAGAAACTGAGTTATCCCCCAAGCACTCCTGTACAATATGAGGATCTGAGAGTAGACAAGCCACCCCATTTCAATCTCTATGCCCTCGGAATCCTCCTCCTTGCACTGCTCAGCCTCAGCTGGTGAGTCTGTCTGCTCTTCGGCAACATCATCCTCGGACAATTGTAAGCCAAAGAATACCTCGAACCCCAGCAAGCGCCACCTTTCTGCATTTAGCCATGGCTCTGAGAAGCCGCAGGATGTGAAGTCTTCCCCCTCCCGAACGAAGCGTCCATTCAGAGTACCCTAGATAGGTCGGTGCATCAAGTCATAATGCTTCCTGGCCTCCTTGGCTCTAGCTCTTCCGGCCATCTCTTTTCCCTTCCTCGCCCAATCCTCTTGGTAGGCAGATAACCTAGGCAAAAGGTATTTGGGTTGTACGGCACTTCGGCCGATGTTGCAATGCCCTTCCGGCCACTTCGCCCTAATCCCATCCCGGGAATGTGCTGGAGCTTGTTCATGAGGTACACAGACTGTGCCCTGACAAACTACCCCTCATCAATAGCCAGTATGTTTTATACAACCCGGGCCTCGGCTACGGTAAATCCTGATAGAAACACATCCTCCGTGCCATGCTCGATCTCCAGAATCGATGTAGACACCTCTGGCGGCGGATGGATTGAAGAATTTCCAAAAACTATAGCCACCCCCTTCCCATGGGGGTACTTTAATATTTGGTGTAGGGTGGAAGAGATCGCATTCACCTGGTGCAGCTATGGTCGCCCCAGTAGTAGATTGAAGGTTGCGGGAACATCCAAGACATGAAAGTCAATATCCTATTGTCCTGGACCAACTTGAGTCCGAATCTGCACAGTCTCCATCACCTCTTTGCTGGTATTGTCATATGCCCTTATCACCTGGGCAGTTGGCACAAAATCCGTGGGCTTATACCCGATAGCATATGCTGTCCTCGACGGGAACACGTTGATAGCAGATCATGTGTCAACAAGAACTACTAGTATCCTTTTCTCTCTACACTCCACAGAGATGTAGAGTGGTTTGTTATGATTCGCACCCTCAGGCGGCAGTTCCTTGTCAGTGAAGGTTAACGTCAGGAAAGCTACTCTCGGAAAAACCAACCCTATCAGCTGTTCAGACGTGGTGTCGATTGAAAGTTTAGCCTTGTCCATCGCAGAAAGGACAACTTGTCTGTGAACTCTTGAGGCCACAAGCAATCCCCAGATGGAGATGTCTGCTTGTATCTTCTTAAGCTGTTTTAGTACAGCCTCCTCCTCGAGTAACTTCTCTTTCTGCCTCTCCACCTCCTCGTCCTTCCTGCACGCCTCTAGTTGATCCAGGTGTGAGGGCTTGAAATACCGCCCACTCCTGGTCATGTAGTCAACCTCGCCAACATACTAGGTATCATCCGGTTGATTTTGTCTGCAGTCTTTGTCCGTGCGAGCAAGACATAAGTTGTCGTCTTCCCACCACATGCCATCGGCAATCGACAGACACCTGTCTGGTTCTGTTACAACTGCTTCTGTGCACACAACATGTTCCATCTCCGTAGGGGCATTGGCCTTTCTAGCCCTCTCTAGATCTTCGATCTTTTCCTGCTCAAGCTGCTTCAGTGCAACCTGCTGTTCAGCATCTTATCTATTCAAACTGCCCGGTTCCCGAGCAAAATTCTTAACAGCGGTGCTCTCCAGCGGTCCATTCTGATTCTCGGCCTTTCTGGCCACTGCTGATGTCTCCGTGTCTAACGGACCCCGTTCTGGCTGACACTGCTCAACAATATCTAGCTCGTCGCTGAGCCACCCAGTAGCTTCCGCTGACCCTTCCAGATCAAACTAGTTGACAATCACATCCCCTGAGTCCTATTCGTTGAAGAACTAAAGGTTGGCAATGTCCTCTTCCTACTTCGCTAGCTCATCTAGCCCTTGATTAGGTCCATTCTCTCAAATTACACAGATCTCTGCCCCAATCGGCAGCTCTACTCTCGGCATAACCTGGCCTGTTGAGGTAATGTAACCACTCGGGTTATACACAGCTTGCAGACCCCTCAGGCCCTGAATCCTCATTACCATCTGCCTCAGCAGTAATCCTAATTCTATCTTTGATAGCAACCACCACCAGTTCAGGTTAGGTTTGGGAGGTGCTCAACATGCACAAGTCTGTGTTGTCTGGAATGAACACCTCTGGCTTGGGTAGGTAGGAGGGGGTGATATATATGCTCGGGTCATACGGGATGCCCAGGGTTTGGATTAGGTTGATGCGTCTGGGAGTTGGAGCTTGGTTATGTGGTGGGAGTGGGTTGGTTGTAACATTCAGCTTCTCCGGAGGCACGATCACCCTGTTGTTAATGAGATCCTGAATCTGATGATGCAATCGAAAGCACTGGTTGGTTTCGTGACCATGCTGTTGATGAAAGGCATAGTACTTCGCTGGGTTATGGGAGGGAGGAAGTTTGTTCGGTAATGGCCACGGCTCTGGGGGCTTCAAGTGCCCTCTCTTGATCAAAACCCCCAAAGCTTTGGACAGAGACATGTATAGTGGGGTAAAGGTTCTCTGGCCTCAGGGTGCATACCTGGCTGTTTGCGAGCTACTTCCGGACGCATCGGTGAAGGATATAGCTGCAAGGGTTTTTGGAGTGGTGGTGCTGACCATGCCCACGTCTGAAGTTCTAGCAGCTACAGGACTACTCGTGCCTCCATTCGTACTGCGGTTGAATGCCCTCTTGGGCTGCTCTCTTTCATGGTCAATCAAACCTTGTTTCATGGCATTCTCGATCTGCACCCCGATCTCATGTAAATCCGCAAAGGTAGGAAGGGTGAGGACGATCATCTTTTGCATGAGCTTGGGTTGGAGGTTGCGCACAACCATCCAAATCTGATCCTTGTCAACAGGCCTGATGGTTATCATCGAGGCTTTAGCCCTCCAACGGGTTACAAAATCGGAGAAGCTCTCCTTTGGCTCTTGCCTAGTTGTCTCAAGATCACAAGTTGTGACCTTGATCTGTGTGTTGTAGGAGTATTGAGCTATGAAGGCCCCAGCCATCTCCTCCCAGCTTCACTTAATAGAGTCCTCCAGCTTTGCGTACCAAATAGCCGCTATACTGGACAGGGTCTGGCCAACAGGGAAAGCTTCTGCAATCTGGAGAGGCCCATCGACCTTAGGATATCTGAAAATAGCCGCAAGTGCACCATAGGATCTCCAAAACCGTCAAAATGGTCTATGTGCGGCATCTTAAACCGGCCCGGCAGAGTCACGACCGAGTCGGTATATCCATCCTCTATGTCCGGAATGGATTTCACGCCATGAGCCTTCTTGAAAAGCTTTTCTAGCTTGGTCACTTTTAGCACCGTTGGATCCACCTCGAACTCAAATGGTGTATCCACTAGGTTGATGGGAACTTTGGATAGTTGATGTAGGATTGGGGGCGGAGCTGGCCCTATTGGAACGTCTGTATTTTCCTGGACGTTTGCAGTCTCCCCAAGTGTTGGAATTCTAGGTGGGGGAGGAGGTGGGTGCGAAGTAGATGCTCCGGTTTGCTGCTGTAGCCTGGCAATTAACTATGCCTGTTGGGTTACTACTTCTACTTGACGTGTAGCCACTTTTTCCTGGCGGGCAGTATCCCCCTGCATGGCCTGTATACTCTCCTAGAGCTAACGCATCATCTCTTCCGTACCAGCCATATTGTGCTAATCTAGCTGAATAATCGGTATATCTGTCTCTGTGGTAGAAACGGAAACCTCAAACTGATTACTCACTAACGAGATGGATAAGGACCTCTGGTCTGGCAACTGCTGTACTGATGCACTGCGCCTAACTGATCTCCGTCTAATAACCGGGGGTAAAGAGTGGAACACTGGTTGTCCGTCTATCAGATCTTCGGATCGAAGAAGTCTGCGACCTCTGGTCCAGAGTGCTTAGGGAATATCTGCTTGCTCAGAAGCAATTGTGCTAAACTACTTTGCAAAAAGATAAATAAAGCATAATAAGGAAACAAACAACCAGAAAAACGAGCAGCATAACGGCTTAAATAAAGACAACACACCGTTGGCATGACAACACATAGGTAGCATTTGTAAGCTGAATACACTGTTCTCAACCACTGATCACTGTTCCCAAATCACTGTCCCAAAACTGATACCCTCAGGTAAAACTGATTCCCCAAATACTGATGCCCTCAGGCCTGATACCCAAACGTACAAACTAATACATGCATTCCTATAGAGACACACTCTAAAAGGATATAACAAACAAGTGAGAGCCAAAACACACCTATGGAGGGATAGGGTTTCCCTGCCCTATTTTGTCAGGAGCTAGGGTTTCACTACACACGCAGCGGTTTCAAACAACCTACAATCGGGTAAGTAACCTATCCTAGTTTAGAATAGTCATTATGGATTCTGATATGCACTAGGTTGAATAGTCAAAAAGGGTGCCCCAGTAACAACCGGTGTTTGTGTTCCCGTCGTGGCAGAGCCTGTAACCGGTCAACCTTATGGCACGGAGCCTTCGGCAAACCGTTCAGGAATAGCAAACGGCGAACACGGTGTCTTAGGCGCACCAATGCAAATGCAAGGCAAAGAAACACATAAGTGTAGTCAAAGCAAGATATCATGAATTCGAGTCAAGTTCTCTAAATCCCCAACAGAGTCGCCAGAAACTGTAGACCGCCCAAACTCACTCCGCGCGCCCCTCTTTTCGGAGAGGGCGCGAAGTTGTGTTCTTACCTACTACAGTTCGGACTCGTGTCACGGTTCTGAATCTAATCTCGCAAAGTGCAATGCAAGACTAACAAATCAAAAGAGTCCAAAATCCGGCAAACGTTTTGGAAAATCAATTTTTAATAAAGAAGTGCCAAACATGGACTGCTTTACCAGATACAGAGTCGCCACCTAAATGTTTTGTTTTGGGAAATTTAGGAAACCTGACTCGTGCCTAAGGCCACGTGTCTGTCATCACCAAAGTTGCCTTGGCTCGAGAACTTGGGTGTGAGAGGGGAAGGTCATGCAATGAGCACCCCTGCTCGCCCGATCAAAGATCAGCCTTTACTAACATGACATTTTGTTTTTGAAAACACATGCGTTCTTATTCCGGTTATTAACCTAGAATTACTATGTGATGCGCACAACATACAAGTATAGACTAGATCTCCTAACTTGGAACAAAACATTGCATGTTTGTTTGTGAAAATGATTTGAAGTTTGCTACTCGCAAGTAGGCTAAGACGCGGTTTTGCCACCCTCGAGTGGACTTAGAAAACAACATGATTTGCCACTCTTAAGTGGGTTTAAAACTCGCATTTTGATGAATTGTGCCAATTCAAGAAATTAACCCTTCATCCACAGGCATTCATGCAGTTATATCAAATAAGAAGTTAGCCTCATGGCAAACATGCTAACCTGGCAACATACACATCTCATGCTGTATGCTAAAGCGTAAACACTCACAGTGTACTCCGAGTCAAAACAGAGAACTAGTTAGAAATCATGCATGATCCTAGTTCATGTTAAGATGGCTAATGCAACACATTCAAAAATGCAACTAAGATATGCTCGGCTATCTAGAATGGCATATGAAATGCAACTTGATAACATGTTGTTGACCACGTATTCAAGTAAATGTATTGAAATACAATGCAGTTTGTATGACACGCCGAACTCGGTGCATGCAATACAGAATGGAATGATACACGCATGCTAGCATAAGGATGCTAATTGAAATATGTCCTAAAACTAACCATCGTAAACGGTTAAGTAAAAAGGAGAAAGAAATGGGGGTTAGAAGACATGCATCACACACACGCACGCTTATTACAACAGTTGTGCCCTCTCAACGGAGGGTCCGAATAAGAAACCAACTAGCTAATCTAAGCTAATTAAACTAATTATTACATCACGAAGCTAATTAAATATTCCTAGATAACTAACTATTACGAAACAAATTAATTAGCTAACTACACTAGCTAATTAAACACAAACGAATAGCTAAATGCATTAACTATTTAAATACAGAACCAAAGCATAAACTAGCTAAGGAAAGCAGTAAAAAGAGGTCCTCGGGATGAGTAGTGCGTGCATGCTCTATCGTCTCGTTCGAAAAACCATCGCGATGCCCCGATTTGCCTCTATTTGCAACTGTTCTCAGAACCTTGCACCAAGCTCCAGATAGTTTCTAACTCACCTTGGAGACCCTCAGGAGGGCAGCCGACCAGTTATTGGTGTTGCCAACCACCTGCCGACCACTTGCCATTGCTGCAGACCAGAAAAAGTGGTCGGCCAGCTAGTTTTTCTGGTCGGCCGACCAGTTTTCCTGCCATACTTCCAGTCTGCTGCAACAGAGAACAAGAAGGGGCATGGCAATGTGTTTCCAATGTATGTGTGCATAACCACCCTCCCTATCATTTCATAAGCTCAAGGAAGTGCGGTTCTCGACCCTCGGGCCACCAATCACGCATCTCGATGCATGATGGCCGAGAAGCCAAGATTGCACGAATCAATGTGAAATGAACGCACACATAACACATAAATGACTTAACCTCTATCATGCATGATCAAGAGGGTCAGCGACCCAGAAATGAGACACGTTTCATCACTTCAAGTATGAAACGTCCCTCGTTTCTCATGTTTGGACTAACACCTAATCCAAACAAATGCAATGCAACTTAATTACTTAACAAAGCTAATAGCATGCAAACAATGCTAATGCAACATGAGCATGCAAGCAAAATGCGATGCAACATAAGTAACCTATCAATGCTAATGGCATGCATACACAATGCAAGGCAACATAAGCGTGCGAACAACATGCAAACAAATCATGCTCAATGGACTTAAATTGAATATGGACGGACCTTAGTCATGGCAAAATAGTGGCTATAATGCTAAAATGATGGCATGAAATGCAAAACAAAGCATGCACATGCATTGGCCCATCAACTAGGCCTAAGAGCACAACTCTCAATAGCGCTCAAGAAGTGATAAACATGGGAGTGTAACAACACTATAAGCTCTGAAATTAGATATGAAATGATGCCAAATCATTCAAACAATACAAGCATAGCATGCTAGGGTCCTTAAAGCATTAAAGCTAGCAAAGAGGACTATAGAAGAGGCATGCAATACATGGCACAAATGCATGAACTAACCATGGATAGTGCTCAAATAGGTCAAGACAAAGACCAAATTATGCTGAGATGGGGGCTCAAATGCTCTAAGCATGCATGCATACACTACAACAAAAAAGGTCTATGGTGACGAAAATGCGTGACGAAAAAATATTTCGTCTCCAAATATGCATGTTTTAGTGATGAAAATAAGATTTCGCCTCCAATTGTATTATTTTTAGAGAGGAAAACCAAATTTCGTCACCAAATGCTTAAAATCAATAAAAAAATATAAGAAATCTAGGCTATTGTGACAAAATTTAGTGACAATTTTTTTTTTGTCTTAAAATTTAACCGAAAGATGACAAAATATTAATTTTGTCGTTTGTTTTAATTTTTCTTAGAAGTATAGGAGACGAAAACAAAAATTCGTGTGCAAAAATGAGGCACCAATTTCATTTGCATTGGCGCGAATTATTTTAGCTCATTGGAGATGAACATTTTTGTCACAAAATATAATTTTTTTTTTTTGTGACGAACGTTCATCACCAATAAATTATTCCATACCTATTAAACGATGTCGTTACATATTTCCATTTATTAGGCGACAAATATATTTTTGTCTGGGAATGATAAGTTATGGAAGACGAAAATATTTCGTCACCAATAAACACTCCATCCCAACCCCACGCTCGAGCGTCCAACACTGCACAGGAAATACTGGATGGGTGCAATTCCCGCTCGAGCGCCAAAACCCCCGCTCGAGC
>NW_021028993.1:226339-280070 GCF_004153795.1 Camellia sinensis | reverse complement strand
CTGGAAAACAAAATGTGAGATAAATTCTATACTTTTATTACTATTATATTCATGATACTTGTACATCTTCTCTTCATTATCTAATTGTTTGTAAATAACCTCTTGCAATTCAATGGAAAAAAGACTTACACGGAAACCGAACTTGATGAAGTGCGAGTTGAATGGATTAATTTCGTATTAAAGAATATGAGTTGAAATCTAATGTAAGTATGATATAACTTCCGTTATTTAAATTGCTCATCAACAATTTCTTTAGTTGGTAAGGAATATATAATCACTTCAAGATTTCATTTTAGATTTGTTGATTCTATGTATATTTGGTTTTATGACTTTAAAATATCTGCTCATACATTGAAGATTTTCATTTTGGATTTATTGATTCTATGTATATGTCATATTTATATATGGTAATCCAAACATTTTATACTAATAATAATCAAAGTTGTTATTCATTTTCTATTGATGCAGTAGATGACGAGTCAGTGTGATGAGAAAATGTTCGATTTTGTCTTTTGTAAGACAAGAACAATCTCTACAAAAAATATTAAGTTTATTCATATGTTTCTAGTGGTTTCTGAATTAATTTGTGTTTTTTATTTTTCAAGTCAGAAATTTCTTGGAGAAATGCAAAATATGGTCAAAGAATTCAACAATTTCATTTTTTCAAGTTTTTTTATTTTTTAATATATGTAAGCACAGTTAAAAACTTTTTATTAATTCCTTTGTATATACTTTTAAACATTTAACTTTCATTTATGAAATATATGACGTTATTCCATTCAATATATGGTTGTGATTCAAAATATAGTATATAGTGCGCATTACATTCTTCAAATACATATAATGTGTGATCTTATCTGATTATTAATCACATATTTTATTAGATATTAATCACACTTAAAATCTGTAAAAGCAACAGGTAGGCATGTATTGTTTCATTTTTATTATAAATGTATAATGGTCTATTCTATACTAAATATGTTAGTGTGGCAATTTTGGATGTTCACTTCTTCGTTATATGTATATACACTGCCATCATGTTGCAACCTGCTCTTTTCTGCTCTCTAGTGCTAGTTAACTTGATCTTATGATGTGTAGCACCAAGGGCGGAGGGAGGGAGGGGGGTTTGTGGCCCCTTCAAGGTTCTGAAAATTTTCATTTGTACATATGTATGCTATTTCTAATTTTTATTTTATTTTTCATATTACATGATAGCCCACCAAATTCAATGTAGCACTCCCAAAAAATTTGTGAAGTCTACATTGTATTAGAGTTGGCTTTCAAAATTTAGTAACTCATATAGTGGTCTCAAACATTTACAATAATATTATGATAGGCATATTTTCTTACAATGTTTTGTTTACCATCTTATGTATCAATTCTACGTTAGTATTAAGCATGAATGGCTAAGGTGATAAACAAATTGTGGTAAAAAAAAAATATGATCATCCTAACATTAAGATCCCCTCAACTATTAGCAAATATCACCTTACCGCTTATCTATAAATTCATACATTTTGATCCCTTCAACTATAAAAACTATACAAATAATGTTTAATTGAGATTAATCTCTTATAATTTTATTGGTTCAATTGGCCTCTATTAAGTAATATTCAATAATGATTTAATCAAATAAAATTCATGCCGATCCATTAACAGCTCGGCGAGATCTGCCGTATGACTTCCTATGGAGAAATCCTAGCTCTGCCCCTACGTAGCATCATATACGTTGCAGGATACACTTTGTGCTTGTTCTTGGATTTTTCATAGTTTATTCATCCCATTCTTTATCCCTGCTATCTAGAAAACCACTGTGGTCCTTTTGCTGACCTGAAGTTGTTTTTAGTGTTATGTAATTTAAGGAGAGGATTCATTGCAATGGTAACTCAGGAAGCAAACACTTTGAATGCTCATGATTGCTTCCAACGACACTCACACGTGTATGCACACATGCACACATTCTACCTGGCTGATCTCTTCTTATTTTCTTGTATTGATTAGATGCAATTAGTCTATATTGTGACGAACCTGATTGAATAAATACATTCCCCCCTTTCAATCCTTGTAGTATGATGTTGTTGGATGGGCACCAAAGGAGTATAATCCAGACAATAAGCAGCCCTCTGGTGGGCAGAAGCCAAGTGGTGGAGAGGTTGCAGGTCCAAAGGATGCTTATTCATTACAATCTGGCTTTGTTTGGGATGAAGCATCTGGCTATTATTATGATGCTTCTTCTGGATTCTATTATGATGGAAATACAGGTATTTATTTATTTAGAAGCTACATTTTAGTTGTTGTTTTCCTCATTGTTACTATAAAAGCTGTCTTGATTTTATATTTATGCATAATATAGGCAAATGTTGCAAGTGTTGTATCATGTGAGCCATAGACCCCGTGATATCAATGTTGTGTTCTATAAGTGAAAGTTCTGATATGTGTTTCTCATGCAATTGGACTGGTGCACTAGTGTGGCATCCTAAATCTTTAACAATCTTATTCAGTGTGCATCAAATAATTAGCTTCATTAATCATTGGTCTTGTGACAGCATTTATATTTTGGAGTTTATGGTTGGCTTGGATTGCTCTGCATTTGTTGATGGTTTTCAGTATGGATTATTTTAAGAAAATATAATTTTAGTAATTATTACAAGGTTTTTTATATTTGAAATTTTGAGCAGAGCCCCGATATTTCTACACTATTCAGAGAGATGAGAGGAGAGACATCACTCAATAGAATTGTACAACTTTGAGAGCAGTATTTGTTGGGTGCTGCTAACAAACCTATCCAATATACTGATGGGGGATCTTTCTTCCAAATTTTGAGGTTTACAGAGGGTTAATTTGTGGAGATATACAAAAGTTTTCATGAGGAATATTTCTTGAAAATAATTAATATTTTTGTTTTATAAAAAATATTTACTCCTACCAATTTCTTCTTGTGTATTTATTGTCGGTTCATTCAAAGATGTCATTTCTCATGAACATATGGAGTCATGGCCACAAGAAGCCTTAAACCCCCCAACTTCATGATATTGTCATAAACAAAGTGAAATGATGATATTTTATATTGACATTCGCAACTTCTCAGATAGAAAATGTCATTATTGTTTTGATTTCAACATCTTCTTGTTGTTTTATAATTGTGAGAAAACTTGTGAAATATTCGTATATCT
Source organism: Camellia sinensis (assembly GCF_004153795.1). Classification (NCBI taxonomy): domain Eukaryota; kingdom Viridiplantae; phylum Streptophyta; class Magnoliopsida; order Ericales; family Theaceae; genus Camellia; species Camellia sinensis. Next base: position 276,897 of record NW_021028993.1, on the reverse strand, counting down.
TCATATTCTGTTTTATACTCTGAAAATTCAAAACAATACTAATCAATGAAGGCATGGTTTGTTAGTTAAAATTGGGTTAGTGGTAAACAAATATGTAACATAAAGTATTAATATTTTTTTTTTATTTTTAATGCCATGATCAGGTGAAGCATATCTATGATAATATGTATTCTATTTTTATGCAAGCATGCTTTATTTTGCTGCTAATGAACTGGACGGGTACTAGTGCTAGTGGAGTAGACCAAATAGAATTTGGTCTAGTTTCTGATGAAGATCAATGTTTTATTTATTTATTTATTCTTGTAACGCCCTCAAAATAACACATTAAACCCATAAATAGAGACATGCATTGGTAATAAAGATAAACATTCTTCTATTCATCAGAGTAGTTCTTTACAAAAGTATTGCATGTTAATCAACAAAAGCAAATGCCCTACGAGCTTACAGCTTTCCAAGTTAACACTTGGTTACAACAAAAGAGTGCTAACTCATTTACACATTAAGCCCTTGGCTCTATGGTCGGCAACCTCTATATCACAACCTCTAACATTATATTTATGATACTTGTACATCTTCTTCATATTATCTAATTGTTTGTAAATAACCTCTTGCAATTCAATGGAAAAAAGACTTACACGGAAACCGAACTTGATGAAGTGCGAGTTGAATGGATTAATTTCGTACTAAAGAATATGAGTTGAAATCCAATGTAAGTATGATATAACTTCCGTTATTTAAATTGCTAATCAACAATTTCTTTAGTTGGTAAGGAATATATAATCACTTCAAGATTTCATTTTAGATTTGTTGATTCTATGTATATTTGGTTTTATGACTTTAAAATATCTGCTCATACATTGAAGATTTTCATTTTGGATTTATTGATTCTATGTATATGTCATATTTATATATGGTAATCCAAACATTTTATACTAATAATAATCAAAGTTGTTATTCATTTTCTATTGATGCAGTAGATGACGAGTCAGTGTGATGAGAAAATGTTCGATTTTGTCTTTTGTAAGACAAGAACAATCTCTACAAAAAATATTAAGTTTATTCATATGCTTCTAGTGGTTTCTGAATTAATTTGTGTTTTTTATTTTTCAAGTCAGAATTTTTTTGGAGAAATGCAAAATATGGTCAAAGAATTCAACAATTTCATTTTTTCAAGTTTTTTTATTTTTTAATATATGTAAGCACAGTTAAAAACTTTTTATTAATTCCTTTGTATATACTTTTAAACATTTAACTTTCATTTATGAAATATATGACGTTATTCCATTCAATATATGGTTGTGATTCAAAATATAGTATATAGTGCGCATTACATTCTTCAAATACATATAACGTGTGATCTTATCTGATTATTAATCACATGTTTTATTAGATATTAATCACACTTAAAATCTGTAAAATATGTGATCTAAATATTTTTAATCACACTTAAAATATGTGATCTAAATATTTTTAATCATACTTAAAAGGTGTGATTTAAATGTTATTAATCACACTTAAAATATGTGATTAAAAATGACCCCTTTTAATCACACTCCCAAAGATCACACTTTAACAAAACTAAAAGGTGTGATTAAATAATATACATCACACAAAAAAAGTGTGATTTTTATATGTTTTTGTAGTAGTGTCATTTTACTTTTGTGTATATTTTGTGATGAGGCCTCTCAGAAAGCATTGAGGTAAAAGATCAACAGAGAGCTATTAATTTGGATGAATTGTAGTAACTTCATATTCTTTTGCTTGTAACTTAGATAAAATTTGATTAGAATATGGAGAGATTTCAAAAAAACTAGAAAGAACACAATCAATTTGCTGTGAAATTCCATGTGTTCTTTTTTCCTTATCCTCTAAGCATGTAAGTGAAACATAATAAAAACCAAATAAGTGGCAAAATGAGAAAGGGAAACTATTAAACATGGATTGGAAGGCTCACATAATAGGAGATTAATTTATGATTCCTTAAAATGCATCTTTCACATCATAGAATAAAGAACTAAGATTTCAGTTTCTATGATTGTATTTTCTGTTTGTTCTTGAGTTTGGTCTGAAGTTTCATGATAATGGTAAGCAACTAGCTGAGTAACTAATACAGGGTATTAAGACAGAACTTTAGATTTGATATAGTTGTGGAAGAAAGAAAGGGATATGAGTTTGGTATCAGTAATTGTTCCATATCTTGTGAAATGTAAATGGATTTTTTCACAATCTATCTTTAAAGACTTACAGTGTACTCCGAGCCAAAACAGAGAACTAGTTAGAAATCATGCATGATCCTAGTTCATGTTAAGATGGCTAATGCAACACATGCGAGAATGCAATTAAGATAGGCTCGGCTACCTAGAATGTCATGTAAAATGCAACAATTCGATACATATATTCAAATAGGAATTGAAATACAATGTAGTTAGTATGATGCATCGAGCCCGGTGCATGCAATATAGATGAATGGATGCACACATGCAACCATAAGGTATGCTAATTGAAACATGCCCTAAAACTAACCATCGCAAGCGGTTAAGTAAAAGGGAGAAAGAAATAGGGGTTGGAAGACATGCATCACACACACGCACGCTTATTACAACAATACGCCCTCTCGAGGGAGACACCAAATAAGAAGCTAACTAGCGAATCTAAGCTAATTAAACTAATTTATTACAAAACAAATTAATTAACTAATCCTAGTTAACTAATTATTACAAAACAAATTGAAATAGCTAAACGCATTAACTATTAAAGTACAAAAAGAATGCTTAATCAAGCTAAGTAGTAAACAGAGGTGCCCTCAGAGGGAAGAATGCATGCATGCCCGGTCGCCTCGTTCGGAAATCCGTCATGATGCCCCAACTTGCCTCTGTTTGCAATTGTTCTCAGAACTTTGCACCAAGCTCCAGAAAGCTTCCAACTCACCTTGGAGACCTGTGGGAGGGTGGCCGGCCACCTAGGGGTGTCACCAACCATGGCCGACCACCTATCTTTGCTGTGAACCAGAAAAAGTGGTCGGCTAGCTAGTTTTTCTGGCTAGCCGACCAGTTGTTGTTGCCAAACTCCAGTTTTCTGCAACAGAGAGCAAGAAAGGGCATGGCAATGTATTTGCAAGATATGTGTGCACAACCACCCTCCATATCATTTCATGAGCTCAAAGAAGTGCGGTTCTCGACCCTCAGGCCATCAATCACGCATCTCGATGCATGATGGCCGAGAAGCTAAGATTGCATGAATCAATGTAAATGAATGTATTAATAAACACATAAAGCCTTAACCTCTATCATGCTTGATCAAGAGGGTTGGCGACCGAGAAATGAGGCACGCTTTATCATTTCAAGTATGAAACGTTCCTCGTTTCCCGTGTTTGGACTAACTCCTAATCCAAACAAATGCAATGCAACTCAAACATGCAAACATATAATGCAACTCAAACATGCAAACATGTAATGCAACTCAAACATGCTAAACACAATGTAAGGCATGCACACACAATGCAATGCAACATGAGCGACCTATCAATGCTAATGGCATGTATACACAATGCAAGGCAACATAAGCATGCAAACAACATGATAACAAACATGCTCAATGGACTTAAACCGAATATGGACGGACCTCAGTTATTCCAAAACAATGGCCATAATGCTACGAAAGATGGCATGAAATGCAAAACAATGTATGCACATGCATTAGCCTATCAACTAGGCATAAGAGCACAACTCTCAAGAGTGCTCAGGGAGTGAAAAGCATGGAAGTGTAACAACACTATAAGCTCTGAAATTAGATATGAAATGATGCCAAATCATTCAAACAATACAAGCATAGCATGCTAGGGTCCTTAAAGCATTAAAGCTAGCAAAGAGGACTATAGAAGAGGCATGCAATACATGGCACAAATGCATGAACCAACCATGGATAGTGCTCAAATAGGTCAAGACAAAGACCAAATTATGCTGAGATGGGGGCTCAAATGCTCTAAGCATGCATGCATATACACTAGGCCACAAACAAGGCAACAATGCCCAACCCTTACAGGCACTCAAAGGGTGAAAGAAATGGGAAGATGGCAGTCCTATATGCTCTGAAATGTCGTGGTAAATGACGCCAAATCATGTATATGATACAAATGAAGCATGCTATGGTGCCCAAAGCTTGAGCCTAGCAAGGCCAATTGCACTACAGCTATGCAATACGTGAAGCATATGGCAAAGACAACCCAAAAAAGTCCTAGAGCATGTCAAAATAATGCTAAAACATGTATGGAAGGAAGCCAAAATAAGCTAGCATGGTGAGCATGCAGCATAAAATATGCAAGGCCAAAAGGGAGGATTACACTACACCTATTAACACCAAGTATGAGATGGCTTCGCCAACAAAAATCAGAGTTATATCATGGAAAAACAACCCCAAAAACACACTGAAATGATAGCTCGCAAGCTTAGGAATGAAGGCATACACAATGGCTCATGTTTAGGATGTAAAAGACCAACTCTCCAATGCATTGAAAGAGTGGAAGATGTGAGTGTATGACCACATTACATGTACTGAAATCACATTTCAAATGATTGCAAATCATGAAAATAGTCCAAGTAATGCATGCTAATGGACTCAATACACAAAGCTAGTGCAAGATTGGACCATGGCTATACAAAGCAAAGCATGCATGACTAAAACATCACAAATCAGAGCTTAAGCATGCTAAAACATGGACAAAAGCTTCTTAGAGTTGAGCCTAAAGCACGCTAGAATGATGATCAAAAGCATGATACACGTTAGGTTAGTAACTGGAATTGCACTACAAGTGCATGGAGCATGCATGGGGCTATCAAACGAAGCCAAAATAGATCTAAGGCATGCTAAAACAACGCCAAAAACCTACTGAGATGGACTCAAAACATGCTAGAAAGACATGCTACTTCATGAAGGACACAAAACTAGTTTGTAAGGATTACACTACAAGTGTATAAAGCATGCATGAGGTGACAAAACCAAATCAAAATAGTGGTATGCCATGTCAAAATAACCCCAAATACATGCTAATATGGAGCCAACATAAGCTTAACAAACATGCTCAAACATGAGGCAAATGAAGCAAGTAACCAAAACACAAGGAGAAGGGACGACCCTCTCCTATTTAAGACCTCAAAACACAAGCTTTACCATTGAAAATCCACTGGATAAAATCCATTGGATTTCAGTGGTTAAAAGGCCAAGAGAAAGTGATCTCAAGGGCCTAAAGTGATGGTGTAAAACAAAGCCAAACAAGGCACAAGAGGGGCTAGACCACCCCTAACACAATAGAGACCTTAAACAAACATTACAAGCATGCAAAATCAGAGCTTTTTGCAGTAGAAAGTTAGGCCTAAAACAACATGCAAGTACGACCAAAAGCTTAATCAAGAACAAGGGATTAAGAGGTTAGAAGCTCACCCTTGTAAAACCACTTTAGAGCAACAACTTCAGCAACTATTTTGGATCAAAACTAGTCGAAAAACTCCAAAACCAACCTCAAGGAGCCTCGGCAACAAAAGAGTGGTGTTTCACTATGTGTTTGTGTGAAAAAGTGTGAAGAAACTACACTTTAGGGCACAAAAATGAAAGAGATGGAGAATTATAGAGATAGAGTGATATGTATAGCTCAAGCACTAAAATCTGAACCTAAAGCAAGAGGGGGGAGGTTCTCTTTTATAGAGAACCAAAGGTTAAGCTTGTTGAACAAGCTTAAGGCCTAAAGCCATCCCTCCATACACGTGTATGGAGGGCGGTTTCTGTGCCCTCCAGCTGTTACAGCTGGCTAGAAAATATCTCCAGAAAGATGAATGAAAGATGCTGTAGACACCCCATTTTTGACCGACCTTAAGACTCAGACGTCACCAATTGAGCGCTTGGTGATGTTGCATATCGCGCTCGTTCAGAAGTCTCAGAGTCGCGGCCGTGAGCCCTGCCTCCGGATTTCCGAACCCTCTTCTGTGCCTTGCCTCGGTTTGCGAACCAGACTCGGTTTTCTCTGTTTCTTTTCCTAAGGTGAGGGAGGTCCCGTAGACCATCTCTCAGTGGCCGTGGGCTACATTTTGTGGCTGTAGGCCATTTTTCCCATTTCAGAGCCCGGTTCCCGATTTTCGGAACCGTCAGGCCATGTGCCTCGGTTCGGGACCGCTTAACCATCTCCATTTGCTCTGATTTTTGGCATGCATCTTATTTACTCCCTTTTGAGGGACACTGAGGTCTGAGAGACCCACTTCGTGGTCGAACACCACTCCCGGTGCCTAACAGCCAGTTTTCGGGGCCTCGGGCAACCACATATATGTGATCTACACACATGGGAGGACACCAAAAGTTGGTGGGAGGCTAGTAATTTTGCCGAAAAGCCAACTTCTTTTTGGTCAAAAGTGGTTCAGCATGAATCCGGGAAGGAGAAAAAGCTGCGCGGCTTCACCGAAACGGGCGTAACTCTTTGCACAAGAGGAATTAAGATATGAGGCCACCACCATTGGAAAGCTTACTTCCGGGGCTTCATTTTGCACTCAAGAATCTCCCAAGTCCAAGTCCGGGGGGGAAGATGGGTTGGTTGAAGTCTGGTTGGACCGAATCTGCGCGGCTTCACGGAAAAGGGCATAACTTTTTCTACAGGAGGAATTTTAATGCAAGGTTTGCGCCATTGGAAAGCTAACTTCTGGGGCTTCATCCTAGGGGGTGGCCGGACACTTTTTCCCTTTGACCTAGCCGTCCGGCTAGGGGAAGTGGCCGGCCGGCCATGTTCCTCACTGTGTGTGCTTTCCAGCTGTGCCTTGGTTTTCCCCCAAAAATATCTATATCCGGGGGACCCTTTTGGAGGGAAAAGAAGGCTCATTTCCCTCTAATTTTGCCTAGACTCTTCTCTCCCTCTCTTGCATATATTGCTGGCCTCCCAACTGAAGAGGGAAGGTTAGAAGAATTGGTTGGAGCATATACATACATATCACCCCATTTCCTTCAAGTTTTGGGCTCCATTTCTTCATCATCTTCAAGATCTACCATCACCACTCCATTCTAGCAGCAAGGGAAGGAATTCCAGCAGCTTAGAGTCATCAAAGTTGGTCCAAGAAGCAACAAAAGCATTGGCCTTCAAGGGTAAGTCCACTTTCCCTCTTTTCTAGCTCATTTTTGCACCATTCCTCTAGCCATCTTGCTTACGGTTTTAGGCTCCGACCTTAACTCAAACTAGGTCTATTTTGAGCTATTCTACATGTTTGTTGAAGGGTTCAACCCTATTTGAGAACCCCACCTCACACTTGTTTCAATACCTCTTTGTATGTCAATATTTTGCATGCTTCACCAACCTATTATGCTTCCATTTTTGGTCATTTTACAGAGCTAGAAATAGTCTTATTTTGACCTTATTAACATTTTCATTAAGGGCCTTTGGCTGTTTGATGGATATTTAGTATACTTTGTGCTTTGGCCATCTTTTGGCCCATTTCTTGCATAAGAGCTTAGCCATATCTATATTTGTTTTTGTGGTTTTTATAGTTCTGTAAATATGTATATTTTTGGTCCCTCTTCAATGTTGTAGAAGGGAATTTTTCAGTTTGGGCTTTGCATATACCACTTGCTTCTTTGGCCACCTTTTGGCCCATTTTCTTGCATAAGAGCTTAGCCATATCTATGTTTGTTTTTGAGGTTTTTACAGTTCTGTAAAGTGGCTTATTTTTGGCCCCTCTTAAATGTTGTTGAAGGGCCCTAACCTATTTGGAGTTAGCAGCTGTGAGTTGCTTCATAATCTCATGTTTAGGGCCATTTTTGCATGCCATTGTTGCCCTATCCTTGCTTGCTGTTTGGCCATGCTTTGAACTATAAAAATGCTTATTTAGGGGCTGCCTTGCTACTGTCTATTCATTGCATATCCATTTTGTGCATGTTTGGTATAGCTATAGGCCATTTCGGGTCCCAAAATTCATGTTTCGGGACTATTCCATGCATCGGGTGTGTTTTCGCCTCATTTCGGGGCTGTTTTCAAGGGTAGGTGTCATTCCTAACTTTATTCAAAATCCATTACACAGGCTCTCAACATATCTTTGAGTGTCTGGATGGTGCGCTAAGATTGTCCATCCGTTTGTGGATGAAAAGCCATGCGGAAATATAACTCGGCACCTAGAGCTTCTTGACTTCCCCAAAATTGGGAGGTGAATCATGGATCGTGATCTGACATAATAGATATTGAAATTCCCTCTTATGTGAGTGTGGCTGAGGCTCTCTCATGTTAGTGTAAGCCCATATCACATTTCCATGTCATTTACATTGCGTATGCCATTACTTCGGTTTGCGTGCCCGTGTGCACGCGTTTCGAGGCACTTCATTTTCATCCATCGACCTCTTATGTGAGTGTGGCTGAGGCTCTCTCATGTTAGTATAAGTTCATGTTGCATTCTATACGCCATTTTAGCCATATTGCATTGCCTATGTCATTGCCTCGGTTTGCGTGCCCGTGTGCACGCATTTCGAGGCACTTCATTTTCATCCATCGGCCTCTTATGTGAGTGTGGCTGAGGCTCTCTCATGTTAGTGTAAGCCCATATCATATTTCCATGTCATTTACATTGCATTCTGTCATTTTCTCGGTTTGCGTGCCTGTGTGCACGCATTTCGAGGCATCTCATTTTTACAGCATAGTGCATACTAGGTTGTATCTTAGATCGTATTCTGTCAATTTCTTGGTTTGCGTGCCCGTGTGCACGCATTTCGAGGCATCTCATTTTTACAGTATAGAGCATACTAGGTTGTACCTTAGATCGCATTCTGTCATTTTCTCGGTTTGCGTGCCCGTGTGCACGCATTTCAAGGCATCTCATTTTTACAGCATAGTGCATACTAGGTTGTATCTTAGATCGCATTCTGTCATTTTCTCGATTTGCGTGCCCGTGTGCACACATTTGAGGCATCTCATTTTCATAGCATTGTGTATGTTAGGATTGTATTTTAGTCGCATTTCATGCATGTCATGCATATTGCATCGTGTTCGGGATAGGAGTTAGCCCGGACATGGGAAACGAGGTGCGTTTCGTACTCCGAGTGACAGAACGTGTCTCAATTCCCTAGTCACCGACACTCCGGATCATCCATGATGGAGTTAGGTTCTTGTTGTGTTTATACGTGCATTCATTCTATATTGAGTTATGCAATTCGACTCCTCGACCATCATACCTCGGTATGCGTGATTAGTGGCACGAGGATCGAGGCATGCATATATTTGTGAAAATACATTGCTATGCCCCTTTCCTGCTCTCTGTTGCAGCAAAATGAAGAATCAGTAACTTTTCGGGACTTGGCACGCGTTTCAAGAATAACTCCTAAATAGAGGCTAATTGGGGCATCCCAGTGGATTTCCGCGCAAGACAACCCGGACATGCATCATCCATCAGAAGCAAGGCAGTCCCTGGCTAAGTAATGCATGCTAATGGACTCAATACACAAAGCTAGTGCAAGATTGGACCATGGCTATACAAAGCAAAGCATGCATGACTAAAACATCACAAATCAGAGCTTAAGCATGCTAAAACATGGACAAAAGCTTCTTAGAGTTGAGCCTAAAGCACGCTAGAATGATGATCAAAAGCATGATACACGTTAGGTTAGTAACTGGAATTGCACTACAAGTGCATGGAGCATGCATGGGGCTATCAAACGAAGCCAAAATAGATCTAAGGCATGCTAAAAAAATGCCAAAAACCTACTGAGATGGACTCAAAACATGCTAGAAAGACATGCTACTTCATGAAGCACACAAAACTAGTTTGTAAGGATTACACTACAAGTGTATAAAGCATGCATGAGGTGACAAAACCAAATCAAAATAGTGGTATGCCATGTCAAAATAACCCCAAATACATGCTAATATGGAGCCAACATAAGCTTAACAAACATGCTCAAACATGAGGCAAATGAAGCAAGTGACCAAAACACAAGGAGAAGGGATGATCCTCTCCTATTTAAGACCTCAAAACACAAGCTTTACCATTGAAAATCCACTGGATTTCAGTGGTTAAAAGGCCAAGAGAAAGTGATCTCAAGGGCCTAAAGTGATGGTGTAAAACAAAGCCAAACAAGGCACAAGAGGGGCTAGACCACCCCTAACACAATAGAGACCTTAAACAAACATTACAAGCATGCAAAATCAGAGCTTTTTGCAGTAGAAAGTTAGGCCTAAAACAACATGCAAGTACGGCCAAAAGCTTAATCAAGAACAAGGGATTAAGAGGTTAGAAGCTCACCCTTGTAAAACCACTTTAGAGCAACAACTTCAGCAACTATTTTGGATCAAAACTAGTCCAAAAACACCAAAACCAACCTCAAGGAGCCTCAGCAACAAAAGAGTGGTGTTTCACAATGTGTTTGTGTGAAAAAGTGTGAAGAAACTACACTTTAAGGCACAAAAATGAAAGAGATGGAGAATTATAGAGATAGAGTGATATGTATAGCTCAAGCACTAAAATCTGAACCTAAGGCAAGAGGGGGGAGGTTCTCTTTTATAGAGAACCAAAGGTTAAGCTTGTTGAACAAGCTTAAGGCCTAAAGCCATCCCTCCATACACGTGTATGGAGGGCGGTTTCTGTGCCCTCCAGCTATTACAGCTCGCTAGAAAATATCTCCAGAAAGATGAATGAAAGATGCCGACCACTTGAAGTGGTCGACCAGCTACTTGTGGTGGTCGGCCGACCACCACAAGTGGTCTACCAAGGTAAAAAGGGGTCGTCCATGGGGGAGGAGTGGCCTGCACATTGAAAGCAAGGTGGTGGTGTGGTGGCCGACCACTTTTGGTTGTCCAAAGACCAAGAAAACCAGTTGACCGACCAGAAAACTAGCTGGCAAGCAGGAAAAGTGGTCTCCAAGGGAAGAACTAGTCTCCCACCCTCATTCCACCCTCCAAGCAAGGAAAACAAGGTTTGTGCCAAAAATAAACCAAAAAGGATTTAAGACAAGAGTCCAGGAGGCAAGGCACGCAGCCGGAAGCCCTGAAAACATAGTCTACGAGCACCAAAAGCGATCTACGAGGGAAAAGTGGTCTACGAGACCACAGTGTCCCTGTAGGCAGAAGCAACAAGGCATGGTTCAAAAACCAAGCCAAGCAGAGAACGTTCAGCGGTCCCGAGACAAGGCGCGCAGCCGAAGACTCCAAAAACTGAAAACTAGTCTCCAAGCTAGAAAAGTGGTCTACGACCACAAAAAGTGGTTTACGACCACAAAGAGGTGGTCTATAGACCTCTCTCTCCCTCCAGGGAAAGGAAACAAGGCTTGGTCCACAAATCGAGCCAAAGCACAAAGAGTTCAGAGGCCCGGAGGCAAGGCACTCGGCCGAAAACTCCGGAAACTCGAAACGAGCACAACATGCATTATCACCGAGCGCTCAATCGATGACGTCTGAGTCTTAAGGTCAATCAAAAATAGGGTGTCTACAAAATTCCATTCAAACAAGTATTTACACAAATATCTACTTTCGCATAAGACCATCAACATTATCATGCAATCACATATGGCATATACGGGTTACCCTGCTAAGATACTGATCAGACCTATGGCAATCAAGGACCTCCAAGTGGAAAAAAACATTGATCAGATGCTTTTCCAAAAGGAGCTCGATGACTGCAATGGATAGAAGCTATGTCTCAGAAGTTAACCCCATACGCATATAACCACATATATACACAAGGCACGTAAACATCCCATCCTAGCCTAGGAATCCCATTGTGACAAAAGTCACTTCCCATGAGCCTAAGGTGTTCGAACCTAATGCTCTGATACTAATCTGTAATGCCCTGCTATTTCCTACGTGAATCCATCGCAACCAATACAACAATTTACTCCAAAAACCATCTTGTCCACTGAACTAAGATTTAAATTTACAATTTCCATGTGTTACATGACCATGAAACTTTGTACCCAACTCCAAGTTTAACAACAAAATGACAGTTACAAAAGAAGAACCCCTTTTGGATATACAACACAACACCAAAATAGATCTGGCAGTCTTGGTACAGAACTATAAGTCTTTATAGCTAAATATTATCAACTGTCAATTCCAACAAAGCTTACTTCTAGTCACCACTGTGGTTGTTCAACATTATTTCCTGAAAAATAAAATAGGGGTGAGCTATATACCCAATAGGAATATATTTAACCAAGTATTTAATTATTTGAGCAAGCTTATGGCATTATCGAGAGAAAATAATCTAAGGAGTTTAGGTATACTCGTTATCCTCATCAATTATGTAAATAACATGACAACATCAATCACATTTCAGGTCCTCACAACAAACAATTAAACAATCACATCAATAGCAAACAAACCATGAGTCCCCTGTAAGAGTCCAACACCAGTTGCTTGTTTTAAAAACCATCCCCACATTTGCCGACTATTATACTACAGGAAGTGGACACCCAAGAAAACCATCCGTTTTTTTGCTTTCGCCAACTACAATATGGCAGGACTGTGTGGACACCCAAAAACATATTTCATATATTCGTCCAGCGATAAGCCTAGACAGGGCATTTGGGTACCTTTTAAACTCCCCGCGCAGGTACCAACACAACACCACATTTCCAAAACTGACTTTTACCTAGACTCATGCACAATTAACAATTCAATCACATTTTTCCATTCCATCAACAAGCATCCAACATCACAATAGATTAAACACTAACATCCAAGCCACAATTCCTTGACTATATCAATATCCATATCTTTCATCTCTTTATTATTCACAATATTCCATGAGTCAAAGGAAATTTCATTCAATTTAGCATTTTCTACCCAAATTGAAAATTTAGGGTTTTACCAAATTTGGGGGTTTTTCTCCTTCATCATAGATATAGGTTTTAACAACATTTATATACATGTTTTTCTTTATAAAAAAAAAAAAAAAGAGTTAAGAAATTTCAAGCAAAAGTCAAGCAAAATGATTTATTTATGTAAAACATGGGTTTAATCTAACAAGACCCTCAAATTAGCTCATAAGTCACAACAATACCATGAAATTTCTTCAAAATAAAGAAACACTAGGGTAAAAGTATCCCTACCTAATGATTGGAAGCTAAGGATGAAGGCCCATTTTGACACTCCAATGAAATCGCAAAACAATTGGTAAAAGTCTTGATCCATGCTTGTTGTTCAACCTTTTTGAAAGTTTTGGGGTGAATCTTTGGTAAAAAGAAGATAAATCAAGAGTTTGGAAGGTTAGGGTTTCGGGTTTGGAGGATGGAAGGAGAAGAGAGGGAGAAAACTAAAGTTTTTGGGCGAAAAACTCACTTTATAATGCCTGTTAGCGGCCTGGTCGCTCGAACAAAGGAAGCTTGACTCGAGTGTAGAAAAGAAGCTCCCAAAATCTCTGAAAATCGCTCAGTTAGCTTGAGTGAAGAAAAACCCGCTTGAGCGAGCATGCTTCTAACACAGAAACTCAAAATTCAAACAGGTATAGCTCTCTCGTTCGTACTCCATTTTAGGTCATTCTTCTATCCAAATCGAAGCACCGGAAACAAACTTTCCAATGGTTCTGGCCTCACATTCAAATTCAAAGTACAAAAGGAGAAAAGGGCTAAAGAGTGGAGGTTGGTCAAAAACAAAAACTCAAATTTGGGGCTTTTGATCTAATCTTGCCTAAATACCGTTTTAAGGCTTCAATTAAGGTTCCAAACATCAAGGATCCTCAATTATAATATTTAAAGTTCACTTGCCAACCCATCAATGTTAAGAGTCCGACAACCATACAAGTTTTAAGGTGATGAGCACCAATTTACACCAATTCGATAAGAATTAGAATTTGAGTCATTACAGGAAAAACTGCAAAATTGTGTATTATTTTCCTATCAATTTATGTTCAATACATATCACACAAACAAGCATCCACAACAAACACTTTCAATAACAAATCAAGACTTTGCAAAACACCTCCATCAGAACAATAATCGTATTTTTTTTCCCTCACAAAAAAAAAAGAAAAAAGAAAATCACATTATTGAGGAAAAATGAATTTTGAAATTCATAACAATATGATATCACCTCAAACTCTTACTCATTAAAATATTTTTCCAACAACGAGTTATAGTGGTTAGCAAGAAAAAAAACAAGAAGATGGTGAAACAAAAAGTACAGAAGATCTATTGTAACATGTTCTCCGACTAAAGTTAGATGAGCTGAAGTAGGAATTGTCCTATCTGTTGTGAAGTTCAAGAAAAATAATGTAACTCATATACACATTTTAGTAAAATTACAAAGAAAAAAAAAATGAAATGATGCCTAAACATTATCACAGGAACTCAATGACGCAAAAAGTAAGTACATCAAATAAAAAGTTTTGATCAATTTTTGTTATATGCTGATTACTTACAGATGCCATAATAAATTATGTAACTTAATAATTTCATGAAAGTAACCCTGCAAACACTTATAAGCATGGATTTATAAACATTGAAACTTATGAAATTTCTATATCGATCGAAATATTAAGTTACAATATCATTCTATTTTCTTAAAAACAATATTTCACATTTTCTACATAAATGAAAATATACTAATGACTAATGTTATATTTTTCATCATGCAAGATATTCACGGCACAGGAAACGAGACTTAACAACTCTTAATGTATAAAAATTTATTAAATATTGATATTAATAAATTCTTACACTAATAGTATGCAAATAATATGCAATAGTGAATTCAATGAATTTGTATTATGAGATGAACTATTAAATAAAATTGTGTAATTTTCAATTGTATTGTAGGTACGAATTATGAAAAATTGAAGTGAGAAGTTGATAGAAAAAAATTTGTGTAATACTATATATTTAAAGGACCTGCTTATTGTTTATTGTTTTAGATAAGATTGTAATCTCAACAATTTATCTATAAATTAATGTTTATATTTATAAAATTTCTCATTTATTACCTAAAATTTTCAACTGTGTATGTATTCATTTCTTACTTAATTTTATTTTGAATATAGATCAATTTATCCATTCAAGTCTCCATACTTTGTATACATATCACATACCAATTTAAGAGACATGTATAATTACAGTACTAACAGTTGATGAAAAATCACAGGTCACATGCAACTCGCGTGCCTAACCACTAGTATATATAAAGAAACTACAAGAAAAATGGAAAGTGCTAAAGTTGTGCTGTTTTGCCACACATCACAACATGCTCTACAGCAGGTACCCTTCTTCAGAAATTATTACACAAAAAAAAATAAAATAAAATGAGTAGTACTAGAGATTATAACAGTTTTACTAAATGTTTTATCAAATATCTTACATGAGTGTAGGATCCACATGAACCACATCATGTGAAACATTTGATAAAAAATTTTGATAAATATTTTGGGATCTCTAGTATTTTTCAAAAAAATATTACACAAAAAATCTTAATTAAATAATAGATGGGTTGTTGAAACTCACATTCAACTCTCATATCTTAATTGGTTTATTTGTTAGTAAAATACGTTGAAGGACAACAAAAATCAGTCATGAAAATCACAATGATGCCATGCTAGCATGTAATGACGACTTTACAACCAATATTTGAACACCCTGAATTTTATATATATATATATATATATATATAATACAACTCAAAACTTTAGATTGAACACCCTAACCTAGATTGAGATGCTATTTTGCATAAAATCTTATACCTTATACACAATTGTGCTAATGGGATTCAACAAGCTTTTCTTATGTTTGTTACCTTCACTTTACACTCACCCAAACTGATTAAATGGTCTCCTCCATCTACAGGGAAAATTAAACTCAATATGGATGGGTGTGCTGGTGGAGATTCTGGGGAAGGAGGCTTCAGAGGAGTCTTTTGTGATGAAGAAGGCGTTTGGTTGTGTGGTTTCTTTGGAAAGCTAAAGAAGTGTTACAATCTTCAAGTTGAAAAATGGGGCATCTATTGTGGACTTACAATTGTGCTGAAAAAGGTCTTTGTGAAGTTATCATTGAGACAGATTCTTCTATGGCTGAAGAGTTGCTCACGAAGGGCCCTTCCCAAAACTACCCTTATAAAAGCATTGTGGATGATTCTCGCCATCTGCTCCAATGTTGTAATTGTTCAATTGAACACATCATGCGCGAAGCCGATCAATGTTCAAACAAGCTCACAAACATGGGAGTTGATTAATCGAAAATGTTGGTGGTGGTGGAAGAGCCACCTTTTGAAATTACAAGTTGTGGGAGCCGAATAGAAATAATCAACTTCGAACTAAACCTATCAATTGGTCCATGAGGTCAAAGCTTATTGGGCTATGCATTGCTACCGAATATGTGTTAAGGTCCACATGGGATGTCGAGTAAGAGATATTCACGTGCCGAAGCCAAGTAGTCCAGGGTAATCGGAAGGGTCCCGTTGGACAGCTGTGCTGGCTTATCCCAAAAAAAGCATGACAAGAAAGTGGCACCAGAGAAAGACTCTATAAAAGAGGAAAGGAGCCTGAGGAAAGAGGCATGTAAAAAAATGCACCAAGAAATATACAATATCAATGACCCAGAGATAGAATAGACTAGACTGTCAGAGTGTTAATTCCGACACCACCGACTGGAGTTGTTTATCTGTTTCCAGTGACAATGCAAAGATCTTTCAGGCCGTTTGGATTAGAGGAGTATTTATGAAATTCACACCCCCACTACTGGCGCCATCTGTGGGAATACTCAAACTCGTCCATGGCAAACCCAACTCAAGATCCTTCGCTCATATAAAGGCGATATTGTACCAGAAACAGTATTTGGTCTGGAAAATACTCCAGCGCAAAGATTGTTGAACTTGGACCTAATAACTCATTTGCTATCAACCTTAGGGGAAAATACCAGGCAGACTGTGAGAGAACAAGCAAGATGAAACAAATAATGGCTGGAAGGCATGGCAGCTGATAATCAGCATCTGCACCAAGAGGTGGCAAAGTCCCAACAGAATGCATCCCGCCACAATCGGGGCCGATCGCCAGAGAAGAGAGTTAAGAAACAACACCGGCATTTGAGACATGACACTAGCAGTACATTAGACTCATCACCCGAAGGGCCCACAAAGAAGGGTCTAGTGGACACTTCAAGCTCATTCGAAGGAAGTCCACATATGCAACACGGGCGTAAGAAAAGAGGCAACGATTCGGATTTAGAAGACAAACACGATCCCTTCATGCAACGTATTGCCAAAACTGTTTTACCTAAAAAGTTCAAGTCACCAACGTTTACTCTGTATGACAACAAGTCGGACCCTACAGACCATATTCATCATTACAAACAAGCAATGACATTACATGTAGACGATGAAGCACTCATGTTCCGGATATTTCCCAATAACTTAGGACCACTAGCCGTCAGGTGGTATTACAAACTTGAACCGGCTTCAATCAAGAGTTTCCATCAACTCCAAAAGTCTTTCAGGGCAAGATTCATCACCAATGAGACCCAGCCAAAGCAAGCAGACTCGTTGTGGATAATGAAAATCAGGCCAAATGAAACTTTATGAGAATATTCAGAGGACTCTTGAGAGTGCTTTAATCTGGTTGATGATCACTGCAATAATTCCATGGCCATTACTGCTTTTAAGATGGGATTGCAACATGACAACCCACTCAGAAGTTCATTGACCCGAAGACCTCCCAAGATAGTTTAGGCCTTGATGAAGAAGATTGAAGAGTTTTACAAGGTAAAAGATGATGTGTAGACACCCCATTTTTGACCAACCTTAAGACTCAAATGTCATCGTCTGTGCACTCGGTGATTGTGCATGTTTGTGCTCGTTTCGAGTTTTCGGAGCCTTCGGCTGAGCTCCTTGTCTCGGGACCTCTTAACTTCCTCCTTTTGGCTTGGTTTTTGGACCATGCCTTGTTGCCTTTCCCTAGAGGGAGACAGAGGTATGTAGGCCACTTTTTGTAGTCGTAGACTACCTTTCCCTCTCGTAGGCCACCTTTTTGTACCCGTAGACTAGTTTCTGGGGCTTCCAACTAAGTGCCTCGCCTTGCGAACTCTTCTCTTGCTTCCTTTTTGGTTTGTTTTTGAACCAAACCGTGTTATCCTTTGCCCGGAGAGTGGAACAGGGGTGTAGACCAGTTTTTCCCTCTGTAGACCACCTAAGGTGGTCGGCAGCCTGCCACTAACTTCTACTCTCTGTGTAGACCCTCTCTCTCCCTTGCTGACCACTTTTCATCCCTGTAGACCGCTTTTTCTGGTCGGTCGACTACTGGGAGTGGTCGGCCGACCACTTTAACTGGTCGGTGGCCATCTTGCATTTTCTGCAGATATTTTCCTTGCCGACTGTTGGGCACAGAAGGAATGATAACCCTATTCCATTTTGTGTAATTAGTCCTTAATATGAATATGATTATGTGTTTAATGTGATTTTGTGTGCCATTATCTGAAAATATGTGGTTTTGAATTTCTATATGTTCACCGTAGGAATATCTGTTGGATTATCTACTTTGAAAATTAAATTGAAGGCCTTATCGGCCAAAGAACCCGAAATTGATTGCGCAATTGTGATTGGCGTAATTTTTAGAGCCTACGGTGAAGTTTAATTAGAAATTGATTTGGATCAAATTAATCAGATTAAATTAATGAATTAAGTGCCCAATTGTTTTATATTAATAAATTCAAATTAGTGGGACTTATGAAAGGAAAGGCACTACACCCAATTCACTCACTTGAGCTCAAAAATAAGAATTTGTGTCTTAGAAAAGAGAGAGAGCCGACATTGAGAGGGAAATGAGGCATCTTGGTGTATTTTGGCTTATAATTTGTGAATTGGGAAGGCTAGGTTCAAGACTTGGCCACAATTGTGAGAATCAAGGCTCCTAGGTGAGTAACCAACCATTGACTCATGGATTTTTGTTTGTAAATTGTGAATTTGAGATTGATTAATGGTCAAGAACATGAGTTAGTTTGATAATAAGGAGATTGGGTTGATTTTGTTGTATTTGAAGTCATGGAATGCATTCATGTGCATAATAACCATGAATTTGCATAATTGAGCATGAAAAATATGATCCATGTAAAATTGTGGCTAGAATCCATGCTTGTGACCACCATTTGTACAATTTGAGTTGAAATGGAAGTTATATCTCACATGCATGTACCATTCATAAGAGGTATGAGCTTAAATGTATGAAATTGTTATGTTGAAATTGAATTTGGTATAGATTGGGACATGCATGTGATTATTTGTGAAATTGAGCTCCATTGTATTGCTGATTTGGTGTTTGTACCATGTTAGTACATGTATATACGAAGTTGAGCCAAAAATTATGAGTTTGGAACCTTTGGAGGTCGACTTGAGCTCAAGAACAAATTCTGGAAAACCCAAAATTCTTGATGTGCCATGTATGCACAACTCTATGGACAAAGTTTTAAATTGTTTCCGTTTAGCCCTCGTCAACTCTGTTAAAATACGTTTGGTTCACGCTTGAGCGGGGAGCTATGTAGACAGACCTTCGGCTCGAGCGTCCAAGTTCGCGCTCAAGCGTGAAATTTATGTAACCAGTACTTTTGCAGACCTCATGGGGCCGCTCGAGCGGGGACCCTGTTTTCTGAAACTTTGAAAAGACATTCTGTGTTTCGTTTTCGATTCTCTTTCACTTCTAAGTACTCTTAGGAATACATTGAGCACTGTAATTGAGTTAAAGAGATAAGAATGAAGCCTCAAGAGGAAAATGTGAATTTAGAATGGATTGAATTTTTTGTGACCCTTTTGTGTTCATGGAATGTGTAGGGTTGAGCTCCAGGGCAAACCAACCAACCGATCACTGTGAGTAATGTCTTAACAAGATATTTGTGATATGTTATTGTCCATTTGTTTACTTCAATGTATGTTTTGTAAGTTCATTAATTTGAATAGTGGACAACGATTGATATAAATGATTGGGCCGAAGGCCGATTGATATAAATGATTAGGCCGAAGGTCGATTGACATGAATGACAGGGCCAAAGGCCGATTGATATAAATGATTGGGCCGAAAGCCAATTGACATAGATGATTGGGCCGAAGGCCAATTGACATGAATGATTGGGCCGAAGGCCGATTGACATAAATGATTGGACCGAAGGACGATTGATACAAGTGATTGGGTGAAAGGCCATCTACTGTAATTGTTTCAAAGATTGCTTATATATCTTCCTTATTCGATATTATTCACTGGGCTTTCGCTCACGCTCATTCATGTACATGTAGGTGAGCCAAGGGACGTCCAGAACCAGCCTCGGTGAAATTGTGAGAAACAGTCCAAGTTTTGAGGAGTCAGCCCAAACGTCTCAAGCACGAGACTGTCTTCGCCTTTGTCCTTTGTTCATAGTTTTGTTATGTCGGCGAAAGCATTGGACTACTTTTGTATATAAGTCTTTGGTTCGACTGACTTAAACTTGTATGATCCTGTATGTACACTGTTCTATGTTAGTACATATTTTGATGTGAGTTAATGAAAAATCTAGGCCAAATGAAACTTTATGAGAATATTCAGAGGACTTCTTGAGAGCTTTAATCTGCGTTGATGATCACTGCAATAATTCCATGGCCATTTACTGCTTTTAAGATGGGATTGCAACATGACAACCCACTCAGAAGTTCATTGACCCGAAGACCTCCCAAGATAGTTTTAGGCCTTGATGAAGAAGATTGAAGAGTTTTACAAGGTAAAAGGATGATGTGTAGACACCCCATT
This sequence comes from Camellia sinensis, assembly GCF_004153795.1. NCBI lineage: Eukaryota > Viridiplantae > Streptophyta > Magnoliopsida > Ericales > Theaceae > Camellia > Camellia sinensis. Next base: position 256,207 of record NW_021028993.1, on the reverse strand, counting down.
TTGACCAACCTTAAGACTCAAAATGTCATCTGTGCACTCGGTGATTGTGCATGTTTGTGCTCGTTTCGAGTTTTCGGAGCCTTCGGCTGAGCTCCTTGGTCTCGGGACCTCTTAACTTCCTCCTTTTGGCTTGGTTTTTGGACCATGCCTTGTTGCCTTTCCCTAGAGGGAGACAAGGTATGTTAGGCCACTTTTTTTGTAGTCGTAGACTACCTTTCCCTCCGTAGGCCACCATTTTATTGAATATAGATCAATTTATCCATTCAAGTCTCCATACTTTGTATACATATCACATACCAATTTAAGAGACATGTATAATTACGTACTAACAGTTGATGAAAAATACAAGGTCACATGCAACTCGCGTGCCTAACCACTAGTATATATAAAGAAACTACAAGAAAAATGGAAAGTGCTAAAGTTGTGCTGTTTGCACAACATCACAACATGCTCTACAGCAGGTAGCCTTTCTTCAGAAATTATTACACAAAAAAATAAAAATAAAATGAGTAGTACTAGAGATTATAACAGTTTTACTAAATTTTATCAAATATCTTACATGAGTGTAGGATCCACATGAACCAATCATGCATGAAACATTTGATAAAAATTTTTGATAAATATTTCGGATCTCTAGTATTTTTCAAAAAAATATTACAACAAAAATCTTAATTAAATAATAGATGGGTTGTTGAAACTCACATTCAACTCTCATATCTTAATTGGTTTATTTGTTAGTAAAATACGTTGAAGGACAAACAAAAATCAGTCATGAAAATCAACAATGATGCCATGCTAGATGTAATGACGACTTTACAACCAATATTTGAACACCCTGAATTTTATAATATATATATATTATATTATACAACTCAAAAACTTTAGATTGAACACCCTTACCTAGATTGAGATGCTATTTTGCATAAAATCTTATACCTTATACACAATTGTGCTAATGGGATTCAACAAGCTTTCTTATGTTTGTTACCTTCACTTTACACTCACCCAAACTGATTAAATGGTCTCCTCCATCTACAGGGAAAATTAAACTCAATATGGATGGGTGCTGCGGTAGAATTCTGGGGAAGGAGGCGTCAGAGGATGTCTTTGTGATGAAGAAGGCGTTTGGTTGTGTGGTTTCTTTGGAAAGCTAAAGAAAGTGTTACAATCTTCAAGTTGAAAATGGGGCATCTATTGTGGACTTACAATGTGCTGAAAAAGGTTCTTGTGAAGTTATCATTGAGACAGATTCTCTTATGGCTGAAGAGTTGCTCACGAAGGGCCCTTCCCAAAACTACCCTTATAAAGCATTGTGGATGATTCTCGCCATCTGCTCCAATGTTGTAATGTTCAATTGAACACAATCATGCGCGAAGCCGATCAATGTTCAAACAAGCTCATAAACATGGGGAGTGTGATTAATCGAAAATGTTGGTGGTGGTGGCAGAGCCACCTTTTGAAATTACAAGTTGCGGGAGCCGAATAGAAATAATCAACTTCGAAACTAAACCTGTCAATTGGTCCATGAGGTCAAAGCTTATTGGGCTATGCATTGTACCGAATATGTGTTAAGGTCCACATGGGATGTCGAGTAAGAGATATTCACGTGCCGAAGCCAAGTAGTCCAGGGTAATCGGAAGGGTCCGTTGGACAGCTGTGGCTGGCTTATCCCAAAAAAAGCAATGACAAGAAAGTGGCACCAGAGAAAGACTCTATAAAAGAGGAAAGGAGCCTGAGAAAGAGGCATGTAAAAACATGCACCAAGAAATATACAATATCAATGACCAGAGATAGAATAGACTAGAACGTCAGAGTGTTAATTCCGACACCACCGACTGGAGTTGTTTATCTGTTTCCAGTGACAATGCAAAGATATTTCGGGCCGTTTGGATTAGAGGAGTATTTATGAAACTCACACCCTCACTACTGGCGCCATCTGTGGGAAATACTCAAACTCGTCCATGGAAGCCCAACTCAAGATCCTTTCGCTCATATAAAGACGATATTGCACCAGAAACAGTATTGGTCTAGAAAATACTCCAGCGCAAAGATGTTGAACTTGGACCTAATAACTCATTTGCTATCAACCTTAGGGGGAAAAATACCAGGCAGACTGTGAGAGAACAGCAAGATGAACAAAATAATGGCTGGAAGGCATGGCAGCTAATAATCAGCATCTGCACCAAGAGGGCAAAGTCCCAACAGAATGCATCCCGCCACAATCGCGGGCGATCGCCAGAGAAGAGAGTTAAGAAACAACACCGGCATTTGAGACATGACACTAGCAGTACATTAGACTCATCACCTGACTCATCACCCGAAGGGCCCACAAAGAAGGGTCAAGTGGACAATTCAAGCTCATCCGAAGGAAGTCCACATATGCAAACACGGGCGTAAGAAAGAGAGGCAACGATTCGGATTTAGAAGACAAACACGATCCCTTCATGCAACGTATTGCAAAGCCGTTTTACCTAAAAAGTTCAAGCACCAACTTTACTCTGTATGACAACAAGTCGGACCCTACAGACCATATCATCATTACAAACAAGCAATGACATTACATGTAGACGATGAAGCACTCATGTTTCGCATATTTCCCAATAACTTAGGACCACTAGCCGTCAGGTGTATTACCAAACTTGAACCGACTTCATCAAGGAGTTCATCAACTCCAAAAGTCTTTTAGGCAAGATTCATCACCAATGAGACCCAGCCAAAGCAAGGCAGACTCGTTGTGGATAATGAAATCAGGCCAATTGAAACTTTATGAGAATATTCAGAGCACTCTTGAGAGTGCTTTAATCTGGTTGATGATCACTGCAACAATTCCATGGCCATTACTGCTTTTAAGATGGGATTGCACCATGACAACCCACTCAGAATTCATTGACCCGAAGACCTCCCAAGATAGTCTAGGCCTTGATGAAGAGATTGAAGAGTTTTACAAGGTAAAGATGATGTGTAGACACCCATTTTTGACCAACCTTAAGACTCAATGTCATCATCTGTGCACTTGGTATTGTGCATGTTTGTGCTCGTTTCGAGTTTTCGGAGCCTTCGGCTGAGCTCCTGTCTCGCGGACCTCTTAACTTCCTCCTCTTGGCTGGTTTTTTGGACCATGCCTTGTTGCCTTTGCCTAGAGGGAGACAGAGGTATGTAGGCCACTTTTTGTAGTCGTAGACTACCTTTCCCTCTCGTAGGCCACCTTTTTGTACCCGTAGACTAGTTCTGGGGCTTCCAACTAAGTGCCTCGCCTTTCGAACTCTTCTCTTGCTTCCTTTTTGGTTGTTTTTGAACCAAACCGTGTTATCCTTTGCCCGGAGAGTGGAACAGGGGTGTAGACCAGTTTTTCCCTCTGTAGACCACTAAGGTGGTCGGCAGCTGCCCACTAACTTCTACTCTCTGTGTAGACCCTCTCTCTCCCTTGCTGACCACTTTTCATCCCTGTAGGACGTTTTTCTGGTCGGTCGACTACTGGGTGGTCGGCCGACCACTATTAACTGGTCGGTGGCCATCTTGCATTTTCTGCAGATATTTTCCTTGCCGACTGTTGGCACAGAAGGAATGATAACCCTATTCCATTTTGTGTAATTATCCTTAATATGAATATGATTATGTGTTAATGTGATTTTTGTGTCCATTATCTGAAAATATGTGGTTTTGAATTTCTATATGTTCACCGTAGAATATCTGTGGATTATCTACTTGAAAATTAATTTGAAGGCCTTATCGGCCAAAGAACCCGAAATGATTGCGCAATTGTGATTGGCGTAATTTTTAGAGCCTACGGTGAAGTTTAATTAGAAATGATTTGGATCAAATTAATCAGATTAAATTAATGAATTAGTGCCCAATTGTTTATATTAATAATTCAAATTAGTGGGACTTATGAAAGGAAAGGCACTACACCCAATTCACTCACTTGAGCTTCAAAATAAGAATTTGTGTCTTAGAAAGAGAGAGAGCGACATTGAGAGGAAATGAGGCATCTTGGTGTATTTGCTTATAATTTGTGAATTGGGAAGGCTAGGTTCAAGACTTGGCCACAATTGTGAGAATTCAAGGCTCCTAGGTGAGTAACCAACCATTGACTCATGGATTTTTGTTTGTAAATGTGAATTTGAGATTGATTAAGGTTCAAGAACATGAGTTAGTTTGATAATAAGGAGATTGGGTTGATTTTGTTGTATTGAAGTCATGGAATGCATTCATGGCATAATAACCATGAATTTGCTAATGAGCATAAAAAATATGATCCATGTAAAATTGTGGCTAGAATCCATGCTTGTGACCACCATTTCGTACAATTTGAGTTGAAATGGAAGCCATATCTCACATGCATGTACCATTCATAAGAGGTATGAGCTTGAATGTATGAAATTGTTATGTTGAAATTGAATTTGGTATAGATTGGGACATGCATGTGATTAATTTGTGAAATTGAGCTCCATTGTATTGTGATTTGGTGTTTGTACCATGTTAGTACATGTATATACGAAGTTTGAGCCAAAAATTATGAGTTTGGAACCTTTGGAGGTCGACTTGAGCTCAAGAACAAATTCTGGAAAACCCAAAATTCTTGATGTCCGCTCGAGCTGGGAAACCGCCGCTCGAGTGTGAAATAAGAGCTCCCAGCATATTTTGCAGACATGGCTTCCGCTCGAGCGGGGAAGTTCACGCTCGAGCGGGGAGCTATGTAGATAGACCTTCGGTCGAGCGGCCGAGTTCGCGCTCAAGCGTGAAATTTATGTAACCAGTACTTTTGCAGACCTCATGGGGCCGCTCGAGCGGGGACCCTGTTTTCTGAAACTTTGAAAAGACATTCTGTGTTTCGTTTTCGATTCTCTTTCACTTCTAAGTACTCTTAGGAATACATTGAGCACTGTAATTGAGTTAAAGAGATAAGAATGAAGCCTCAAGAGGAAAATGTGAATTTAGAATGGATTGAATTTTTTGTGACCCTTTTGTGTTCATGGAATGTGTAGGGTTGAGCTCCAGGGCAAACCAACCAACCGATCACTGTGAGTAATGTCTTAACAAGATATTTGAGATATGTTATTGTCCATTTGTTTACTTCAATGTATGTTTTGTAAGTTCATTAATTTGAATAGTGGACAACGATTGATATAAATGATTGGGCCGAAGGCCGATTCATATAAATGATTAGGCCAAAGGTCGATTGACATGAATGATAGGGCCGAAGGCCGATTGATATAAATGATTGGGCCGAAGGCCAATTGACATAGATGATTGGGCTGAAGGCCAATTGACATGAATGATTGGGCCGAAGGCCGATTGACATAAATGATTGGACCGAAGGACGATTGATACAAGTGATTGGGCGAAAGGCCATCTGCTGTAATTGTTTCAAAGATTGCTTATATATCTTCCTTATTCGATATTATTCACTGGGCTTTCGCTCACGCTCATTCATGTACATGTAGGTGAGCCAAGGGACGTCCAGAACCAGCCTCGGTGAAATTGTGAGAAACAATCAAAGTTTTAGAGGAGTCAGCCCAAACGTCTCACGCACGAGACTGTCTTCGCCTTTGTCCTTTGTTCATAGTTTTGTTATGTTGGGGAAAGCATTGGACTATTTTTGTATATAAGTCTTGGGTTCAACTAACTTAAACTTGTATGATCCTGTATGTACAATATAATGTGTTAGTACACATTTTGATGTGATTTATTAACATATAAATGTTTGGAATGTTATGGTGTGCATATAAGCACAGCTCTATGGACAAAGTTTTTAATTTGCTTCTGTTTGGCCCTTTTACTCTGATGAGTTTTGTTTTATTTGGTTTGAGGCCGTAGGTAATCTCGCGCTTACTGGCCAGTTATCGCCTTAACCCAGAGGGGCGGGTTCGAGTCGTGACAGAGTGGTATCAAAGCACGAGTTAATAACTCACACACTTGTCCAAAAGGGCAATAAGCGTCTAGAAAAGATCTAGGATGCATTCATGTGATAAGTATGAATCTGAAAGCATCAAGAATACACTTAACTGTTAAATGTGAACAACTATGTGTTATAAGCTTGTGAACTACTTGCATCTCAAATTATTTGATTATGTACGCTCTTTAGTATATGCATACCTGTGTATCTTTTGTATAAAGTATAATGTAAGTTTAATCAGATAGTAAGAACAAAAGGTGATGAGATAGAGGAATCTTCTATTGCCAGACTGGATAGAATGGAAAGACTGATTCAGGAAATGGCGGGGACATTGAGGCAACAACAGGAATGGCAACAACAGTGGCAGCAGCCACATCCCCCACCTCCGCCTCCGGCACCTCTTGTGCCAGATAATCAAAATGATGACCGAATCATAGCTCTCACCAAAGAGTTCAAGAAAATGAAACCACCACAATTCCATGGTGGATTAGATCCTTTAAAAGCTGAAGCTTGGGTCCTCGGCATCAAAAAATAGTTTGAAGTGTTCCCGTGTTCGGAGACACAGAAAGTGCTTCTAGCCACCTTTATGCTAGAAGACGAAGCAAGAAGATGGTGCATGTTAATGCGTAAGAATTACAAAGATGCTGATTGGGCAAAATTTTTGAAAATTTTTTATGACAAGTACTTCCCGCAGTGTGTCCGGGACAGGAAAGTGGCAGAATTCATGGAACTAAGGCAAGACAGTATGACTGTAGCCGAGTATGAGGCCAAATTCAATGAATTGGCTAGGTTTGCGCCACACGTGATTGATACAGACTATAAGAATGAGAGACATTTTGAAGGCGGGTTTCGAAGCGACATTCTAGAGAGGGTGAATTTCTTGAAGTTGGAAACATACATTAGGGTACTAGACAGGGCCATAATATCAGAAGCTAATATAGCTAGACAAACTAAACTGACAACTGACTGAAAGGGTAGTAAAAGGCAGGGCTTCTTTCAAAGAAGAAGTTTTCAAAGAAGCAAAAACGGGCTCCTCGAATACTTCTAATTCTTCCCGAGATATAACCCCGTTGTGTACTACTTGTGGTAACAGGCATCGTGGGGTTTGTTACCGTGTGTCAGGAGCTTGTTTTAATTGTGGTAAACAAGGGCATATGGCCAGAGATTGCAAACAAAATAGTGGAAAATTTGCTGCTAGTTCGACAGCATCAGTCCCAAAACCAAGAAATGCTACGAGATCTACTCCTGCCGGAGATACCGTGACACAAAGGAGAGTTTTTACGCTTGTTCCGGGCGATACCCGGAATGCCAACGCAGTTGTCTCAAGTACCATTCCTATATGTAATCAGGATGCTTTTGTGTTAATTGACTCTGGATCAACACACTCATTTGTAACATGTGCATTTGCATCTAGACTAAGTAGACCTCTAGAATTATTGCCGTATCTACTATGTGTGTCTGCTCCATCTGGGGAATCGGTATTGTGTGAATCTGTCTATCGTTTTTGTGACATACGAATTGGGAATGCCATTCTATATGTGGACTTGTTACCCTTGAACTTTAGGCACTTTGACATAATTTTGGGCATGGACTGGTTAACTAAATATTGTGCCACCATTGACTGTGCGACAAAACGGATTGTGTTTAGACCACCAGAACAAAAAAAAATTATGTTTGTGGGTAACGGGGTAGTGCCTCCACCTTATTTGATATCTACAATGAAAGCATGTAAATTGATCAGGAAACGGTGCCAGGGTTATTTGTGCTATGTGTTGTCTGAACAATCTGTAAATGCTAAATTGAATGATATCCCTATTGTTAGAGAATTCCCAGATGTGTTTCCAAATGAACTACCAGGGGAATTGGTGGACAGGGAGATAGAATTCACTATTGCAACTGTATCAGGCACCCAGCCTATTTCTAAAACTCCCTACAGAATGGCTACAGCTGAAATGAAAGAATTGAAAGAACAGTTACAAGACCTGCTTGACAAAGGATTTATCAGACCTAGCACTTCACCATGGGGTGCACCGGTGTTGTTTGTGAAAAAGAAAGATGGAACCCTACGCTTGTGCATCGACTATCGGGAATTGAACAAGGTAACAATAAAGAATAAATATCCCTTGCCCCGTATTGATGACCTGTTTGACCAGTTGCAGGGATCACAAGTGGTTTCCAAGATTGATTTGAGATTCGAGTATCATCAGTTGAAGGTAAAGGCGGAAGATGTTGAGAAAGCCGCATTCAGAACGAGGTATGGACATTTTGAGTTTCTTGTTATGCCATTTGGAGTGACTAATGCTCCAGCAGCATTTATGGACCTAATGAACTGAATTTTTAAAACCTACCTTGACAAATTTGTTGTGGTTTTTATTGATGACATTTTGATATACTCTAAAGATAGACTTGAACATGAACAGCATTTGAGAACTGTCCTGCAAGTACTTAGGGAAAGGAAATTGTTTGCTAAACTAAAGAAATGTGAGTTTTGGTTGGATGAAGTTGTGTTCTTAGGGCATGTGATCTACAAGGAAGGGATTTCAGTGAACCCACAGAAAATAGAGGCAATTGTGAATTGGCCTACATCGACCAATGTAACAGAAGTCTGCAGTTTTATGGGTTTAGCTGGGTACTACAGGAGGTTTGTGAAAGATTTTTCGAAAATAGCTATGCCTCTTACCCAACTGACACGCAGAGGGTAACCTTTTGAGTGGAACAATGAAAAAGAATCATCCTTTCATGAATTGAAGACAAGATTGACCACTGCACCGATTTTGACACTACCATCAGGTATGCAAAATTTTGTAATTTTTAGTAATGCGTCTTATAAAGGTTTGGGTTGTGTGCTAATGCAGAATGGAAAGGTTATTTCTTATGCCTCCCGACAGTTGAGACAAAGAAAAACTACCCAACACATGACTTAGAAATGGCCCCAGTTGTTTTTGTTTTGAAAATCTGGCGGCATTATTTGTACGCGGCAGAGTGTAAAGTCTACACGGATCACAAAAGTCTGAAATACTTTTTCACACAGAAGGAGTTGAATATGCGACAGAGGAGATGGCTGGAATTAATAAAGGATTATGATTATGAGATTCAGTATCACCCCGGGAAAGCTAACACAGTTGCTGATGCCTTGAGCAGAAAATCAACAGGAAGTATAGCTTGTTTGCTTACTGAACATAAAGAGATCTTACAAGATTTTGAGAAGTCTAAAATTGAAGTGGTAATGTGTGAACAGGGCTGATTGATAGCCGTTATTACAACCGAGCTGGCAATCATTGATGAAATCAAACGAAAACAGAAAGAGGATGAATTCCTCAAGAAGGGGATTGATGAATTTGAGACAAGTCCAAAGGCAGAGTTCAGTATTGAAAATAAAGTGTTGAAATTTTGAAACAGAACGTGTGTCCCAGATGTACCGGAACTAAAAAAGAGGATTTTAGATGAAGCCCACAAATCAGTGTTTGCTCTACATCCGGGCAATAATAAAATGTATCGGGATTTGAAACAAACATATTGGTGGCCTAAAATGAAGAAAGAGATTGCAGAATATGTGTCCAAATGTCTTCAGTGTCAGCAAGTTAAAGCTGAACATCAGAAACCAGGCGGTCTACTGTAACCTCTCCCTATTCCTGAATGGAAGTGGGAACATGTGACTATGGATTTCATTGTTGGGCTACCTCGGACTCCTCGAGGTTGGATTCTATTTGGGTTGTAGTTGATAGACTGACTAAATCTGCACATTTTCTAACTGTTAGAACTAAGTTTAATGCTTATAGACTAGCTACCATATATGTGGGTGAGATTGTCCGTTTACACGGAGTTCCGGTATCTATTGTGTCGAATAGAGATCAGAAATTTGTATCTAGATGGTGGAAAAGTTTACAAGAAGCTATGGGGACAGAACTAAGGTTCAGTACTGCATTCCACCCACAGACAGATGGGCAATCAGAACGAACAATACAAACTTTGGAAGATATGCTTCGAATGTGTGCTTTAGATTTTCAGGGGAGTTGGGAAGACTATTTGCCACTTGTAGAATTTACATACAATAACAGCTTCCACTCCAGCATCGGTATGGCACCGTATGAGGCTTTTTATGGTAGGCGGTGTAGATCACCAATTTGTTGGACAGAGGTCGAGGATAAAGCTTTGCTTGGGCCTGAAATTATGCAAGACACTTCTGAAAAGATCAAGATCATTCGGCAAAGGCTCAAAATAGCTCAGAACCGACAAAAGAATTATGCAGATGTTTGGAGAAGACCTCTTGAGTATGAGGTTGGTGACCATGTGTTCATCCGTGTATCTCCGATGAAAGGCCAAGTCAGGTTTGGAAAGAAGGGCAAGTTGTCGCCCCATTATATTGGGCCATTTCAAATTCTGGAAAGGCTTGGCCCAGTTGCCTATAGAGTTGCTTTGCCACCAGGATTCAAACAAATCCAAAATATGTTTCATGTGTCGATGTTGAGGGGTTACCTCCGAGACCCGTTTCATGTGATTGATTATCACCGGGTAGCTATTAATGAAAATATGGAGTACGCCGAATGGCCGGAGCGAATCGTCGACCGGCAAGTGAAATAGTTGAGAAGCAAGTCCATCAAAATGGTGAAAGTGGAATGGAAAGAACACTATGGGACGGATGCTACATGGGAAAAAGAGGAGGAAATGCGATTAGGCTATCCACATTTGTTTCCCGACGAAGGTAAAATAAGTTTAAGGGAGCAAAATTCCTAAAGGGGGGAAGACTATGATAACCCTGTTCCGTTTTCTAGTAATTGGTCCTTAATATGAATATGATTGTGTGTTTAATGTGATTTTGTGTGCCATTATGTGAAAATATGTGATTTTGAATTTCTATCTGTTCACCGTAGGAATATCTGTTTGATTATCTGCTTTGGAAATTAAATTGAAGGCCTTATCGGCTAAAGAACCCCAAATTGATTGCGCCATTGTGATTGGCATAATTTTTAGAGCCTACGGTGAAGTTTAATTAGAAATTGATTTGGATCAAATTAATTAGATTAAATTAATGAATTAAGTGCACAATTGTTTTATATTAATAAATTGGAATTAGTGGGACTTATGTAAGGAAAGGCACTACACCCAATTCACTCACTTGAGCTCAAAAATAAGAATTTGTGTCTTAGAAAAGAGAGAGAGCCGACCTTGAGAGGAAAAGGAGGCATTTGGGTGCATTTTGGCTTATAATTTGTGAATTGGGAAGGCTAGGTGCAAGACTTGGCCACAATTATGAGAATCAAGGCTCCTAGGTGAGTAACCAACCATTGACTCATGGATTTTTGTTTGTAAATTATGAATTCAAGTTTGATTAGTGGTCAAGAACATGAATTAGTTTGATCATAAGGAGATTGGGTTGATTTTGTTGTATTTGAAGTCATGGAATGCATGCATGTGCATAACAACCACGAATTTGCATAATTGAGCATGAAAAATATGATCCATGTAAAATTGTGGCTAGAATCCACGCTTGTGACAACCATTTGTTCAATTTGAGTTGAAATGGAAGCCATATCTCACATGCATGTACCATTCATAAGAGGTATGAGCTTGAATGTATGAAATTGTTATCTTGAAAGTGAATTTGGTTTAGATTGGGACATGCATGTGATTAATTTGTGAAATTGAGCTCCACCGTGTTGTAATTTGGTGTTTGTACCATGTTAGTACATGTATATATGAAGTTTGAGCCAAAAATTATGAGTTTGGAACCGTTGGAGGTCGAATTGAGCTCAAAAACAAATTTTGGAAAACCCAGAATTCTTGATGTCCGCTAGAGCTGGGAAACCGCCGCTCGAGCGTGAAATATGAGCTCCCAGCATATTTTGCTGACATGGCTTCCGCTCGAGCGGGGAAGTTCATGCTCGAGTGGGGAGCTATGTAGACAGATCTTCTGCTCGAGCGACCTAGTTCGCGCTCGAGCGTGAAATTGATGTAACTAGTACTTTTGCAGACCTCATGGGTCCGCTCGAGCGGGGAAGTTCACGCTCTAGCGGGGACCCTATTTTCTGAAACTTTGAAAAGACATTATGTGTTTCGTTTTCTGTTCTCTTTCACTTCTAAGTACTCTTAGGCATACATTGAGCATTGTAATTGAGTTAAAGAGATAAGAATGAAGCCTCAAGAGGAAAATGTGAATTTAGAATGGATTGAATTATTTGTGACCCTTTTGTGTTCATGGAATGTGTAGGGTCGAGCTCCAGGGCAAACCAACCAACCAATCACTGTAAGTAATGTCTTAACAAGATATTTGAGATATGTTATTGTCCAACTGTTTACTTCAATGTATGTTTTGTAAGTTCATTAATGTGAATAGTGGACAACGATTGATATAAATGATAGGGCCGAAAGCCGATTGACATGAATGATAGGGCCGAAGGCTGATTGATATAAATGATTGGGCCGAAGGCCGATTGACATAGATGATTGGGCTGAAGGCCAATTGACATGAATGATTGGGCCGAAGGCCGAATGACATGAATGATTGGGCCGAAGGCCGATTGACATAAATGATTGGACCGAAGGCCGATTGATACAAGTGATTGGGCCAAAGGCCGTCTGCTATAACTGTTTCAAAGATTTCTTATGTATCTTCCTTACTCGATATTATTCACTAGGCTTTCGCTCACGCTCATTCATGTACATGTAGGTGAGCCAAGGGACGTCCAGAACCAGCCTCGGTGAAATTGTGGCCGAATGACATGAATGATTGGGCCGAAGGCCGAATGACATGAATGATTGGGCCGAAGGCCGAATGACATGAATGATTGGGCCGAAGGCCGAATGACATGAATGATTGGGCCGAAGGCCGAATGACATGAATGATTGGGCCGAAGGCCGAATGACATGAATGATTGGGCCGAAGGCCGAATGACATGAATGATTGGGCCGAAGGCCGAATGACATGAATGATTGGGCCGAAGGCCGAATGACATGAATGATTGGGCCGAAGGCCGAATGACATGAATGATTGGGCCGAAGGCCGAATGACATGAATGATTGGGCCGAAGGCCGAATGACATGAATGATTGGGCCGAAGGCCGAATGACATGAATGATTGGGCCGAAGGCCGAATGACATGAATGATTGGGCCGAAGGCCGAATGACATGAATGATTGGGCCGAAGGCCGAATGACATGAATGATTGGGCCGAAGGCCGAATGACATGAATGATTGGGCCGAAGGCCGAATGACATGAATGATTGGGCCGAAGGCCGATTGACATAAATGATTGGACCGAAGGCCGATTGATACAAGTGATTGGGCCAAAGGCCGTCTGCTATATCTATTTCAAAGATTTCTTATGTATCTTCCTTACTCGATATTATTCACTAGGCTTTCGCTCATGCTCATTCATGTACATGTAGGTGAGCCAAGGGACGTCCAGAACCAGCCTCGGTGAAATTGTGAGAAACAGTCAAAAGTTTCAGAGGATTTAGCCCAAACGTCTCACGCACGAGACTGTCTTTGCCTTTGTCCTTTGTTCATAGTTTTGTTGTGTTGGTGAAAGCATTGGACTACTTTTGTATATAAGTCTTAGGTTCGACTAACTTAAACTTGTATGATCCTGTATGTATAGTGTACTGTGTTAGTACACATTTTGATGTGAGTTATTAACATCTAAATGTTTGGAATGTTATGGTGTGCATATAAGCACAGCTCTATGGACAAAGTTTTTAATTTGCTTCCGTTTGGCCCCTTTACTCTGATGAGTTTTGTTTTATTTGGTTTGAGGCCGTAGGTAATCTCGCGATTACTGGCCGGTTATGGCCTTAACCCATAGGGGCGGGTTCGGATCGTGACAGAAGGCATCCTCCATACACGTGTATGAAGGGATTGCTTCAAGTCTCTAGCTTGTTCAACAAGCTTGAGTCTTGAATTTCTATAAGAGGGAGGCTCTCTCTCCCTTTTCCAGGTTGAGAAAATTTGCATAGGGCTATACATATATCTCTCTCTCTATATTTTCACTTGTTTGTGCTCAAAAGTGCCATTTCTTCACACTTTTGCACACAAACACCTAGTGAAACACCTTCACTATTGGGCTGAGGTTCTTGGAGGTTGCATTTGAGTGGTTTTGGCTTGGTTTTTGCCTCTAAAGTTGCTTTTCTAAAGTTGTTCTTCAAGGGTGAGTCTTTATCCTTTTTAAAGCTTTGTTGTAGTTACCTATTTAGCCACATTTGCATGCTTCTTTTGGCTTCACTTTTGCACACAAACACCTAGTGAAACACCTTCACTATTGGGCTGAGGTTCTTGGAGGTTGCATTTGAGTGGTTTTGGCTTGGTTTTTGCCTCTAAAGTTGCTTTTCTAAAGTTGTTCTTCAAGGGTGAGTCTTTATCCTTTTTAAAGCTTTGTTGTAGTTGCCTATTTAGCCACCTTTGCATGCTTCTTTTGGCTTAACTTTCAACTGGAAAAAACTCTTGTTTTTAAGTCCTTAAAGTGTTTGTTTGAGGCCTCTTTGGTATTGGGGGGGTGGGTCTACCCCCTTTTGTGCCTTATTTGGCCTTGTTTTGTGCCATTACTTTAGGCCTTTGAGATCACCTTTGTTTGGCCTCTTCACCACTGAAATCTAGAGGAATTTCAGCAGTGGAAAGTGTGTTTTGAGGCCCTAAATAGGAGGGTCTCATCCCCTCTCCTTGTGTCTCGGTTGCTTGCCTTGTTGGCCTCATGTTTGAGCTTGTTTTTCTAATAAGTGTTGGCTTGTTCTCAGCCTATTTTTGGCCCTATCTCAGCATGGCATAACTCTATTTTAGCTTTGTTTCGTCACCTCATGCATGTTTTCTACACTTGTAATGTAATCTTGCCATTTAGCCTTGTATGCTCAACGCTTTGATCCATCATGCTAGCCTATTTTGGTCCTATCTCAGCATGTTTTTGGTGTTATTTTAGCATGCCTTGGCTCTATTTTGGGTCGGTTTGATTGCCTCTTGCATGCTTCATAACCTTGTAGTGCAATCCTCTCTATAGCCTTAACATGCATCATGCTTTGGACCATCATTTTAGCATGTTTTTGTCTCTACTCCAGCAAGCTTTTACCCATGTTTTGCCATGCTTAAGCTCTGTTTTAAGTGTTATTGGTCATGCATGCCTTGCTTTGTATAGCCATAATGTAATCTTGCTCACTAGCTTAGTGTTTTAAGTCCACTAACATGCATTGCTTGAGTTGTTTGCATGCTTTGGCCTCATCTCTAACATGGTTTCAGTGTGTGTAATGTAGTCATACTCACTCTTTCAATGCTTTTGGAGGGTTATGCTTTATGCCTCAATCATGAGCCAATATGTATGCTAGCTTGCCTAAGCCTTTGGGCTACCATCTCGGTGTGTTTTTGGTGTTATTTTACCATGTTACAACTCTGATTTTTGTTGATAAAGTCATCTCATGCTTGGTTTTGGTAGGTGTAGTGTAATCCCCCTCATTGGCCTTACATGCGTCATGTTTTATGGCTCCCATTCTAGCATATGTTGGCTATGTTCAAGCATGTTTCTAGCATTATTTTCACCTGCCTTGGGACTATTTTAAGTCACCTTGGCCCTTTAGGGCTTGCTTGATAGGGCTTTGGTACAAGTGCCTTTGCTAACCTTAACCTTTGTGACTCTAGCATGCTTTATTTGTGATATGTGCATGATTTGGCATCATTTCTTACATGATTTCAGAGCATGCGTAAAGAGGGCTAATGAAGGAAGTGCTAGCTACTGTCCTCAAACAGCAAGAGGTCCTCAATCAAACATGGAGAGGACCTCAAAATATGATGATTTGAAGTTTGGGTCGGAGCCCAAAGATGTAACCACAAGGGGCTAAGATATAGGCCAAGAAAATGCACAAAAGAGGGAAAGTGGGACTCACCCTTGTAGAACCAATCTTTAGCAACCTTTGGACTGAGTTTGGGAGCTTTTAACCTCTGGAGGACAGCCTCAAGCTGCTGGAATGGGCGTTGGATGCCTTGTGCTATGAGTTGATGAAGAAATGGCCCAAGAACAGGGGTGTTTGATGGTTGAATGAGAGAGATATGGAGAGAGATTGAGGGTTGTATGTATGTATATCAGATATATGGGGCATATCTCTGGTTTTTTTGCTTCAAACCATCCAACCTAGACAAAGGGAGAGGAATGGTGCTTATATAAGGCAAGGGAAGCATTTAGCTTACAAGCTAAGTAAAGGGAAAGGGTCAAAGGGGTTCAAGGGGGTGCAAGGCTTCTAGAGGAAGCTAAAATAGCTGAGAAGCTTGGCCAAAGGGTTCAAGCTTCTAGAAGGTTAAGGGGTTCAAAGGCTCACAAGGTGCAAAACAAACACACATGTGCGTGGGGGATCGATTCTGTGCATTCCAGCTGGCACAACTGGAATCCACTCAATCTGCAGAATGCCCTGGAAGGTCGTCGGCTAGCAAAAATTGCCGGTCAGCAAAATAAAGTGCCGGTCGGCACAATAAATTGCCGGCCGGATAAATATAGTTCCGGTGGATGGCCGGTAAGGTCAAAAAATGGCCGGTTGGTGTCCAAATTGAAGCCCCGGAAGTTAGCTTTCCAATGGCGCAAACCTTGCATTAAAATTCCTCCTGTGGAAAAAGTTATGCCCATTTTGGTGAAGCCGCGCAGATTCGATCCAACCGGGATGATACCCAACTTCAACCAATCATATCTCCCCCACCCGGACTTGGCTTTAAGGGATTCGTGAGTGTAAAATGAAGCCCCGGAAGTAAACTTTCCGACGGTGGTGGCCTCATAGCTAAACTCCAAGTGTACAGATAGATAAGCCTGATTCAGCGAGGGCTGCTCAACTCGCTTCTACCCGAATTCATGCCGAACTTTTCCCAAACTAGTTTTCTCCTCTTCTTTCCTCTCTTCTTCAACTCCAAACCCCTAAACAAAGTGTTTTGAAGGATTTTCCTCTCTCCTTGCCGAAGAAAATGAACATTTGCCCTGCACACCTTTCTCCGCCAAGCAAAACATTAGTGGTACCCAAGTCTTAAGGGCGGTCAAAAATGGGGTGTCTACAGTTCTTCATTATGTTTGAGAGTTGTGCTTCATGCCTTGTTTGTGAGCCAATGTGTATGTGTGCTTGTATATGCTTTTGGACTTCATTTTCGGCATGTTTTGGCCATTGTCTTTGCATGCATGAGGCTTGTTTGAGGTTGGTTTGGTCCATTGAGTATTGCATTACATTGCCCTTGCGTTGTGTCCTTCACTAGTTTCAATGCATAAGGACTCTAACTTGCCATGCTCATGTTGTTTGCATGTTGTTGCATTGCATTGTGTTTTCATGTTGTTGCATTACATGGTGTTTGCATGTTGTTGCATTGAATTGTGTTTGCTTGTTGTTGCATTGCATGGTGTTTGCATGTTGTTACATTACATTGTGTTTGCATGTTGTTGCATTGCATGGTGTTTGGAATGTTGTTGCATTGCATTGTGTTTGGATCAGATGTTGATCCAAACATGAGAAACGTGGGGCGTTTCATACTTGAAGTGATGAAACGCGCCTCATTTCTCGGTCGCCAACCCTTTTGACCAAGCATGATAGAGGTGGAGGCCCTTACGTGTTATTTCTGCATTCATTGACATTAAATTGTGCAAACTCGGCTTCTCGGCCATTATGCATTGCGATGCTCGGTTGGTGGGCCGAGAGTCGAGTACCGCACTCCCTTGTGCTTGAGAAATTATAGGGAGGGTGCTATGCACACATATCTTGCAAATACACTGCTATGCCCCTTCTTGTTCTCTGTTGCAGCAAAACTGGAGTTTGGCAGATTTTCTAGTTGGCAGACCAGTAAAGGTGGTCGGCCGACCATTTTTCTGGTCTACAACCAATTTTTCTGGTTTATAGGTGGTCTACACCACCCTTTTCTGGTCGACAGCCCACCAGGAGGTCCACATGTTGGAGCAGAAGCATTTTGGAGGTTTGTGCAGTGTTCTGAGATCAAATGCAAACAGAGACGATTCTGGGCATAGCAATGGATTTCCGAACGAAGCCGATCGAGCATGCATGCACCCATTGCCCCGAGGACCTCTTTTAACTGCTTTACTTAGTTAGCTAGTTTGTCGATTTTGTACTTAATTAGTTAATGCGCTTAATTAATTGATTTATGTTGTGTAATAATTAGTCTAATTAGATTATTAGATTAGTTAAGTAGCTTAGCTTAGCATAGCTAGCTTGTATTATTTATTCGGACCCTCCATCGAGAGGGCAAATTTTGTAATAAGTGTGCGTGTGTGCATGAATGTCTTCCAACCCCACGTCTTTCTCCCTTTTATTTACCAGCTTTTGATGGTTAGTTTTAGGGCATATTTCAATTAGTATCCTTATGCTTTGCATGCGTGCATCATTCATTTCTCTTGCATGCACCAGGCTCGGCGCATCATTCAAACTGCATTGTATTTCAATTCCTATTTGAATACATGTATCAAATTGTCGTGTTCATATGCCATTCTTGATAGTCGAGCCTATTTTAGTTGCATTTTTGCATGTGTCGCATTAGGCATTGTTGACATAGCTAGGATCATGCATTGACTACTAACTAGCTTCTTTTTTGGCGTGGATTACACTGTGAGTGTTTACGTTTTAGCATCCTTGCACATATGTAAGTGACTGCCATGATAGTATGCTTGCCATGGGGCTATGTGCTTAAGTGTTTAACTGCATGAATGCCTGTGGATGAAGGCTTCATTGCTTGAATTGGAACAATTCATCAAAATGTGCGTTTAAAGCCCACCTGAAGTGGCAAAATCATGTTTTTCTAAGCCCACTTGAGGGTGGCAAATCCGCGACTTAGCCTACTTGCAGTAGCAACTTCCAAACCATTTTCGAAAAAAACAAACATGAAATGTTTTGTTCCAACTCGAGTGATTTAGTCTATACTTGTGTGTTGTGCGCATCACATAGTAAAGTTAGCTAATAAACTGGAATAAGAATGCATGTGTTTTCAAAAACAACATATCATGTTAGTAGAGGCCGATCTTTGATCAGGCGAGCGGGGGTGCTCATTTCAGGACCTTCCCCTCTCGTACCCAAGTTCCCGAGCCGAGACAACTTTGGTGATGACGGACGCGTGGCCTTAGGCACGAGTCAGGGTTTCCTAAATTTCCCAAAATAAAACATTTAGGTGGCGACTCTGTAGTATGACAAAGTTGTCCATGTTTGGCACTTCTTGATTAAAATTGATTTTCCAACACGATTGTCGGATTTGGCCTCTTTGGTGATTTATCAATTTTACATTGCACTTTGTGAGATTAGATTCAGAAACATGACAGGAGTCCGAACTGTAGTAGCTAAGAACTACATTTCGCGCCCTCACGCGCGGAGCGGAGTTCGGGCGGTCTACAGTTTCTGGCGACTCTGCTAGGGATTTACAGAACTTGACTCGAACTCATGATATGTTGTCTTGTTTACACTTATGTGTTTCTTTGCATTGCAATTGCATTGGTGCGCCTAGGACATCGTGTTTGCCATCGGTTATTCCTGAACAGTTTGTCGGAGGCTTGCTTGGAAAAGCATGTCATAAGGTTGACCGGTTATGGGCTCTGCCACGATGGGAACACAAAGCTCGGTTTTCGCTGAGGCACCTTTTTTGACCATTCGACCTAGCTGCATATCGGAAACTATAGTGACCATTCCAAACTAGGACAGGTTGCTTACCCGATTGTAGGTTGTTTGAAAATGCTGCTTCTATAGTAAAACCCTAGTTCCTGACGAAACTAGGACAGGGAAACCCTACCCCTCCATAGGGGTGGTTTGGCTCTTACTTGCTTGCTATGTGCTTTTAGAGTGTCTCTATAGGGAATTCATGTATTCGTTTGCAAGTCTAGGTATTAGGCCTGCGGGCATCAATATTTAAGGGAATTAGCTTTACCTGAGAGTATCAGATTTGAGGAAGTGATTTGGGGGCAGTGATCAGTGTTGAGAACAGTGTGTTCAGCTTACAAATGTCAACTGTGTGTTGTGTTTATTTTTAAGCCGAAATGCTGCCTGTTTTTTTCTGGTTGTTTGTTTCCTTATTTTTGCTTTATTTATCTTTTTGCAAGGTAGTATAGCATCATTGCTTCCGAAGAGGGAGTTTCCCCTAAAGCACTCTGGCTTAGAGGTAGAAGGCTTCATCGATCCGAGGATCTAGTTGATGGACAAGCAGTATTCTGTTCATTACTCCTGGTTACCAGACAGAGGTCAGTTAAGCGCAGTTCATCAGTACAACGATTACCAAATCAGTGGTCCTTATCCACCCCACCAGTGAGTAGTCAGGCTGAGGTTTCCGTTTCTATCGCAGAGAGAGATATACCTATTGTTCAGTCGGATCAGCACCTTATGGCAAGTATGGAGGACATGATGCATCAGCTCCAAGAGACTATGCAAGCCATGCAGCGGGATGCTGCCCGCTAGGCAGAGTTTGCCACGCGCCAGGCAGAGGTTGTGGCTCAACAGACAGAGCTGATTGCCAGACTTTAGCAACAGCAGCAACCATAACAAGCCAGAGCATCATTTTCACATCCACCCCCACCCCCACCTAGGGTTCCGATGCCCGGGGGTGCAGCTCACGTCCAGGAAAATACGGACGTCCCAACGGAGCCAGTTCCACCCTCGATCCTACCTTAGTTGTCCAAAGCACCGGCTAATCCAGTGGATACACCGTTTGAATTCAAGGTGGATCCAACAGAGCTAAAAGTGAGCAAGTTAGAAAAACTGTTCAAAAAAGCTCAAGGCATTAATTCCATTCCGGACATAGAGGATGGATACACCGATTCGGCAGTGACTTTGCCGGGCCGGTTCAAGATGCCGCATATAGACCGTTTTGACGGTTCTAGAGATCCCATGGTACACCTGTGGTTGCTCTCAGATATCCTAAGGCCAATGGGCCTCTCCAGACTGTAAAAGCTTTCCCTCTTCGGCCGGACCCTGTTGGGTGTCGCGGCCATCTGGTATGCGAAGTTGGAAGATTCTATCAAGAGAAGTTAGGAAGAAATGGTTGAGGCCTTCATTGCCCAGTACTCATACAACACACAGATCGAGATCACAAACTCGTGATCTCGAGACAACGAGGTAAGAGCCAAAAGAGGGCTTCTCCGACTTTGTAACCCGTTGGAGATCCAAAGCTTCTATGATGACCACCAGGCCGGTCGAGAAGGATCAGATACGGATGGTTGTGCGCAACCTCCAACCCAAATTGATGCAAAATATGATCGTCGTACCCCTCCCTACCTTTGTTGATTTACACGAGATTGGGGTACAGATTAAGGACGCCATGAAGCAGGGACTGATTGACCACGAGAGAGAGTAGCCCAAGAGGGCATTTACCCACAGTTCGAATGCAGGCACGAGTAATGCTGCAGCTGCCAGAACTTCCGATGTGGTCATGGTCACCACCACCACACCAAAAACAGCCACCCTATTCACCGGTGTGTCCGGTACCAGCTCACAAACAGCCAGATATCCACCCCGAGGCCAAAGAACCTTTACTTCATTGTACATGCCTCTGTCCAAAGCTCTGGGGGTTTTAATTAGAAAAGGGCATTTGAAGCTCGTAGAGTTGCGGCCATTACCAGACAAACTTCCTTCCTCCCATAACCCGGCTAAATACTGTGCCTTTCACCAATAGCATGGTCACGACACCAACCAGTGCTACAAACTTCGTCATGAGATTCAGGATCTCATTGACAATAAGGTGATTGCACCTCCAGAAAAACCAAATGTCACAACCAACCCACTCTCACCACATAACCAAGCTCCACCACCCAAACACATCAACCTAATCCAAACCATGGCCATTTCATATGACCCAAGTATATACATCACGCCCTCCCACCTAGCCAAGCCTGAGGTGTTCATCCCAGATAACACAAACTTGTGTATGTTGAGCACCTCCCAAACCCAACATGAACGGATGGTGGTGACTATCGAAGATAGAATTTGGATGACTTTAGAGGTAGATAAGAATGTTGATTCAGAGCCTGAGGGGTCTGGGAGCTTTGCATACAACCTGAGTAGTTATATCACATCAATAGATCAAGTTAAGCAGAGGGTAGAGTTGCCGGTTGGGGCAGAGATCAGTGTGGTTTGGGAAGATGGACCAAGTCAGAGGTTAGATGACCTAGTAGAGCTAGAGGAGGACATTGCAAATCTGCAGTTCTTTGAAGAGCAGGACTCAGGAGATGTGAATATCAACTGGTTCGACTTGGATGGATTGGCAGAGAATACGGGGTGGCTCAGTGACTAGCCAGATATTGTCAAAGAACCTCAGCCAGAACAAGGACCGTCAGGAACAGGAACATGAGCAGTGGCCGGAATGGTCGAGGATCAGGAGAAATCGCCTGAGAGAACCGGTGTGGAGAATTTTGCTCGGGATTCGAGCAGTTTGATTATGGTAGATACTAAACAGGAGACTGCATTGAAGCACCTTGAGCGAGAAAAGATCGAGGATCTTGAGAGGGCTAGAAAGGCCAAGGCCCCTGCGGGGACGGAACGTGCTGTGAGCACCAAAACAGTTATAACAGAATCGGACAACTGTCTGTTAGTTGCCGACAGGATGTGGTGGGAAGACGACGTGTAACAACCCGACCCTCGTACATGTTTTCTGAGATATTTTCAGTCCCTTATCCTGCGCATTTAAATGCTTATTGTGAAATTTCATGTTAAATTAAGTTAAGTAAGTGAATCCTATGTTTATGAATGTATATCTGTTTCATAAGAAAAGGATCTGTTACAAGTAGAATGTTTGGATCAGAAATTGAAGGTCTTAGAAGCTTAATAACTCGACCCTTGCATGTGCTTCTGACATGTTTAAGTCTCTTATTTTGTGCATGAAAATGCTTAATGGAAAATTTTGTGTTTATATCTGTTGGATAAGAAAAGCATCTGTTGCAATTAAAACGTTTAGAACAGAAATTGAGAGCCTTAGAGGCTTGATAATCCAGAATTGTTTTGACATTTGGAATCTGCATGATTTTTAAGCTATAATGAGATTCTCTGTGAAATTTCAATTTAGGATGATTAAACGATTGATATTTGTCCTTATTCACATTATATATATATATATATATATATATAACTATGTAATATGTCCCTTAAAACACTTTGACTTGGGAGGCAACTATCTCTTGAGAGAAAAGATTGGATTAGAGAGGGGTTTGAGAAGTAGGGTGAAGAAGATTCTCCAAGGGGGTTGAGAATTTGGGAGACTTAAACTCAAGGTATGTAAAAGTTTAGTTACCTCATCTCTTGTCTTGGATGGGAATTTTTGGTGTATGAGTAGAATTTTCTTTGATATGGGATGTGTATGGATTTAATTGAGAAGATGTGTTGATGTTAGATTGATTTAGAAATTCAATCTCATCCTATCCCTTATCTATGCATGATCATGCTCAATTATGAACTTGGATGATCTTATGGTATAAAATTCTTCATGTTTATGTTATGCTCATGAAGTGCAAGGAACCAGAATGAATATATGTTTGTAATACTTTGTATAAGATGTATGTTGACTATGGAATCATGTGTCCACATGTTGTGTTTCCTAAATTACATGATGTTTAAACCATATTTTATGAATTAAAGGATCTATTTTGGACCTTGTTGAAGTCACCAAAGAATTAGATTTTTGGAGAATTTCGGACAGGTTTTTGGTAGAATCGTCGCACATGCGGGAGTCACTGCCGTACGTGCGGCAAATGGGGCAAATTTTGGGATTGAACACTGTCTAAAAAGCACGTGCGGGGCATCACTGCCGCAGGTGCGGGAGGATTTGCCGCACGTGCGGGGCTCACAGCCGCACGTGCGGCCCAAGGTGGAAAAAGTGGTTTGCTTTTTTTGACCTATTTGACCCCCTAGGACAGTTGAAAATAATATTTAAAATGCTTAAAATGCTTTTTAATTTACTGGAAGTTAACGACTGAAATGCTTATGTAAGAAGAATTTGAACTAACTTGTGAGTTCTATGTATGTGTAGGGCACACTCCGGGAAGAAGTAGCGAGTCACTGCCGCACGTGCGGCAATTGGGGCAAAATTTTGGGCTGAACACTGTCTAAAAGGCACGTGCAGGGCATCACTGCCGCACGTGCGGGAGGATTTGCCGCACGTGCGGGGCTCACAGCCGCACGTGCGGCCCAAGGTGGAAAAAGTGGTTTGCTTTTTTTGACCTATTTGACCCCCTAGGACAGTTGAAAATAATATTTGAAATGCTTAAAATGCTTTTTAATTTACTGGAAGTTAACGACTGAAATGCGAATGTAAGAAGAATTTGAACTAACTTGTGAGTTTTATGTATGTGTAGGGCACACTCCGGGAAGAAGTAGCGTTCCGCCACAACACTATGAGTAATAGTACTATAAATGTACATTATTTTCGTTAATAATTATTATTATTAACATTCCGTTCTCCGTGGTCAATTAAGTTAACATGTATGTGGAGTGAAAATTGGTGTGAACTTATGTAAACATTGAAGAATTTGGCACACACCGATATGATACAGATATCTACCTAAAGTGGATCATCAAAACGAATAATTGGATAAGACTACGGGTTGTTTTGTACGTTAATAACCGTTGTGAAATTATGTTAAGTATCAGATTAACCTCTGAATGACTCAAGCCGGAGGAAGAATTGAATGTCAATGACACGATTATGTGACTCACGTTATGATGTGAATGGCTCCACTCTTATTAATGTAATGGAGCATTTACCTTCTGTTCATCGTTAATATCATTGTTCTGTTATTGTGGGACAATTATGTCACTTTGTGAGAAAACATGGGGAAACTCTAAGAGCATTATTGGGTACTAGGTTCTGTTTATTATTGATAATGGATACTAACATACTGTTATCTATAAGTTAGTTGTATGGATTCATGACAAACAAGTGGAACGTAAGTGCATTATGAGACTACGGTATCTGCGTATCTCTGGATTCGTTTAATCTGTAATAGGCTCTTACCTTTATTGGTAAATAACAATAGCACTCAATTACGTAAATTAGTTATGTTGACTCATGTGAATGAATGAAAGAACCTGTATGTCTCTGTATAGCTCCGAGACTAGTCCATTCTAATAATTTCTGGTATGGAGCTAAGTGTTGTACGGAACTAAGTGTTGCAAAGCGAGTCACCTCTAGAATCCGTACGAGCCACCTCTTGAGTCCATACATATGTGCACTGGGCTTAAAGCCGATGTGAAAGTTATGAGGCCTTTGGCCATTTTGTGAAAGTTATGAGGCCTATCGCCATTGTGTATGATTTGTTAGTATGAAATAAAGTGATGTACGGAACTAAGTGCTGCAAGGCGAGTCACCTCTAGAATCCGTACGAGCCACCTCTTGAGTTCATACATGCATGATAAGGGCTTTATGCCGTTCTGATAAGGGCTTTATGTTGTTCTGTATAAGGGCTTAATGCCACTCCGTTCAAGGGCTTAAAGCCATTATGTTTCAAGACTAGGCCTAAGGCCGTTCTGGAATTAATGCAGAATCAAATTAACCATATGCCTCTCTATTTATATGCGCACTGACATATATTATAATTCAAGATGAGCATTAAATTGTTTATGTACTATTATTCCCTGAGCTTCGCTCACTTTGTGTTATGTCTATTCTGTAGGTAATCACTTTGGCGTTCAAGGGCTTAAAGCCATTATGTTTCAAGACTAGGCCTAAGGCCGTTCTGGAATTAATGCAGAATCAAATTAACCATATGCCTCTCTATTTATATACGCACTGATATATATTATAATTCAAGATGAGCATTAAATTGTTTATGTACTATTATTTACTGAGCTTCGCTCACTTTGTGTTATGACTATTCTGTAGGTAATCACTTTGGAAGTCCGTCTTAACCCTTGATGCTCGCCCTTCAGTTATCAACCTCAGTGTGTCCAGGCACCCAAACCAAGCCATGTATTTTTGTGAAGTTTTGTTAAGATTTCGGCTTGCGCTTTTTGCACTTTAATTGTTATCTAAAGTTGAAATGTACGTATATGACCCCCTTTCTTTACCAACATTTGGTCATACACTCAAAAAAAGGGGCTAAGTATGTGTATGTGATCCTGACATGTTAGTATAGCTCAATGGCTGTTAATCTGTTTGTTATTTTTTTAATATTAAATGCTTCCGTTCAGGCCCCATACGTTATATACATGAGGTTTTATGTCCGTTTCTGAGGTGGTCATGTCCAAACTTTTAGGGGCGGGTTTGGGGCGTGACACGACAACTTACGTCTTGCCCACACTGACAAAGATTGGGGGCAGAACCAACCGGATGACACCTGGTATGTTGAGGAGGTTGACCATATGACTAGAAGTGGGCGGTATTTGAGGCCCCCACACTTGGACCAGCCAGAGGCGTCCGAGAAGGACAAAGAAGCGAAAAGGCAGAAGGAAAAACTGCTGGAAGATGAGGCTATACTGAAATAGCTTAAGAAAATTCAAGCAGACATCTCCATCTGGGGACTGCTTATGGCCTCGAGGGTTCACAGACAGGCCGTCCTTACAGCCATGAATAGGGCCAAGCTTTCAATCGATACAACTCTGGAGTAGTTCGTAGGGCTGGTTTTTCTAGGATGAGCTTCCCCGACCTTGACCTTTACTGACAAAGAGTTGCCGCCTGAGGGCTCAGATCATAACAAACCACTCTACATCTTTGTGGAGTATAGAGAGAAATGGATACCGGTGGTCCTTGTTGACACAGGATCTGCTATTAATGTATGTCTGTCGAGAACGGCGTTTGCTATCGGGTTGAAGCCCGCGTATTTTGTTCCTACAGCCCAGGTGATACAGGCCTATGATAATACTTACTGAGAGGTGATGGGGACCGTACGGATTAAGACTCAGGTTGGTCCGGGGCAGTAGGACTGAGTTTCATGTCTTGGATATACCGGTAACCTTCAATCTACTCATTGGGCGGCCATGGCTGCACCAGGTGAAAGTCGTCTCCTACCTTACACCAATGCTGAAGTACCCCCACGGGAAGGGGGTGGCAATCATTTTTGGAATTCTTCGATACATCAACCGCCAAAGGTTTCTACACCAGTCCTAGAGATTGAGGATGGCGCGGAGGATGTATTTTTGTGAGGATTCACCCTAACTGAGGCCTGGGTTGTACAATATATGCTAGCTGTTGATAAGGGGCTATACGTCAGTGCACAGTATGTCGTCCTTATGAACAAGCTTCAGCACATGCCTGGAATGGGATTAGGGAGAAGTGGCCGAAAGGGCGTTACAGCATCGGCCGAAGTGCCGCATAACCCATTTACCTTTGGATTAGGTTATCTACCGACCAAAGAGGATTGGGCGAGGAAAGGAAGAGAGATGGCCGAAAGAGCTAGAGCCAAACAAGCCAGGAAGCATTACAAGTTTATGCACAGACCTATCTGGGGAACCCTGAACGGACGCTTTGTCTGGGAGGGGGAAGATTTCCCGATCTGCGGCTTTCCGGAGTCATGGCTAAATACAAAGAGGCGGCACTTGCTGGATTTGAGATTTTCTTTGACTTGCAATTATCCGGGGATGAAGTTGCCGAAGAGCTGACAAACCCACCAGTTGAGGCTGAGCAGTGCAAGGAGGATGATTCCGAGAGCACAAAAATTGAGATGGGGTTAGCACTGGCTTGTCTCGTCTCAGATCCTCATATCGTACTAGAGTGCTTGGGGTATTACTTCTCAGTTTCCATGATCGGGGATGAAGCGGCTGTGGGCCCATCTTCAACCATTCTCGATGCATCCATCGTACCCTCCCTCGTCTGTCAATACGAGGAGGGCTTTTCATCGAGCAGTTCCGGGTCAGGTAGTGAGCCGAAATCTAATTCCACTGAGTCTGTGGAGTCAGAATCAGGTTCCAGCTCGTCTAAGTTTGAGTCCGGTATTCTTAGGGGTGATAACCCGGATGCCACTGTCCTGTCCAAGTCGTCTTTTTCTTTTTCCTTTGAGTCTGTTGTAACAGAGGAATCAGGCAAACTAGATGTTATTAATGAGAATGGTACGACTGTGGCTTCCAAGTACTTTTCTGTGCCTTTAATTTATTGCATTAATCAAGACTTTCAAAATTTTGATGAAAATGACGAGGAAGAAATTCCTCCGATTTTACAACGTTTGATTGATCAAGAGCATGAGAGGTTTGTAAAACCTTTGGTTGATGAAATCACCAGAATTAATGTTGGTACTGAGAAGGACCCACGGCTGGTCCAGATCGAGTCCACGTTGTCTTCGGAGGAACGCGAGGGCTTAGGCACTTTATTAAAAGATTTTAAAGATGTTTTCACGTGGTCCTACGAAGACATGCCTGGAATCGATCCTGAGATTGTACACCACCAGATCCCTCTTGACCCAGAGGCCTGACCTGTTAAGCAGAAGCTCCGAAGGATCCGCCCGAACTGGGCTCTGAAAATCAAAGAAAAGGTCACCAAGTAGATTGACGCAGGGTTCCTGTTGGTATCTGAATACCCTACTTGGTTGGCCAATATAGTTCCGCTGCCGAAGAAGGACGGCAGAATTCGGGTATGTGTGGACTTTAGGGATTTGAACAAAGCCAGTCCGAAGGACGACTTTCCTCTGCCGCATATCGACGAATTAGTAGACTTCACTGCTGGGCATGCGCTGCTCTCGTTCATGGATGGGTTTTCAGGCTACAATCAGATTTTGATGGCACCCGAAGATAGGGAGAAGACTGCTTTCACTACCCCATGGGGAAACTATTGTTATAGGGTGATGCTGTTTGGGTTGAAGAATGTTGAAGCTACGTATCAACGGGCTGCGGCCACGATTTGGCACAATATGATCCATAAAGAGGTTGAGGTGTACGTGGACGACATGATTGTCAAGTTCAAGGAAAGAGAGGGCCACTATACTGCCTTGCAGAAATTCTTCCAACGAATCAGAGAGTATTGGTTGCGGCTGAATCCTTAGAAATGTACATTTGGTGTTACAGCAGGGAAAATGCTGGGGTTCTTGATCACACAAAGGGGGATCGAGGTCGATCGTTCCAAAATCGAGGCCATCTAAGAAATGCCACCACCGGGGATTGAAAAAGAGGTGCGAGGTTTTCTGGGAAAAGTGCAATTCATAAGACGGTTTATTGCAAAATTAACCTTGACTTGTGAACCACTGTTTGGTCTCCTGAAGAAAGGAAAGAAGTTTCAATGGGACGACCGATGCCAAGTTGTTTTCGAGCAGATCAAGCAATATTTACAGAACCCACCTGTGTTGTCACCGCCTGAGCCGGGAAACTGTTGATTCTGTACCTATCAGTGACTAAAACGACAATGGGCTGCATGCTTGCACAGGAGTCTGAGGACAAAGTGGAGAAGGCTATCTACTACCTGAGCAAGAAAATACTGGATTATGAGACCCGCTACACTCCGCTGGAGAAGGCTTGTCTGGCCTTGGTATGGCTACCAAGAAGTTGAGGCACTACTTATTAGCTCACTCTGTAATACTGGTTTCGAGATTAGATCCCATCAAATATCTCTTCGATAAACCGGCACTTATGGGTAGCCTAGCCCGTTGGTTGCTTCTGCTTTCCGAATTTGATCTGAAGTACATGACACGCAAGTTACGTGAAAGGGGAGAGTGGTAACGGAGTTCCTAGCGACCACCTAGTATAAGGGGGATGAAACAGTTGAATATTTGTTCCCAGATGAGGCCATTCTGCATGTTGAAGAAAACTTGGACTATGTACTTTCGACGGAGTGTTCAAACCAGTACGGGTATTAGGATAGGGTGTTGCTGATTAGCACCCGACAATCTCCGCATACCCTTAGCTTTCCAAGCTCCGGTTCAAGTAATCGAACGATAAGGCAGAGTATGAGGACATGTAATTGCTGGACTAGAAGCCACCCTGGAACTAGGGTAATGTAGTTAGATGTCATCGGGGACTCGAACCTTGTTTGTATTCAAGCTAAAAGGAGATTGGAAAAGTCAAGAAGAAAAAGATGAAGATCTATCACGATACCTTGGACGTTCTGATTCCTCGGTTTGAAAAAAATCTCCTCTCTTT
>NW_021028993.1:206715-225269 GCF_004153795.1 Camellia sinensis | reverse complement strand
CCGAGGGTTAAGCACGTAAAACGGAGCGAACGGGATTTCTGACCTGGGCCGTACGTATGGCCATACCCTCTGCTCGTGCGGACATGTACCGCACGTGCGGTGCCCCTCCATCGCTCGTGCGGCCAAAAACAGTATGCTCTCCCATTTTTTTTCCTCTTCTCTGCACGTGCGGCCACGACCTCTGCACGTGTGGCCACGACCTCCGCACGTGCGGTCTGGCCCCTATTTGGCAGTCCGAAAATCATACAAAACCCCATGTTTGGTGATCAACAACAAGGCCCAAATTAGATGCTTTAAATGCTAAAATATGGTGCAAAGATCATGTAATTAAGGGTACAAACACACCACCATTTGAATCATGGAAGATCAATTAATCATCACCACAACCTATGTCTCTTACATACACATATATACATATATAGCTATATATATACACATATGGGTTCCAACATGGTAATTCAAGAAACAAAATTAAGTTGACACAAGCAAGTAGTAGAATCATCTTACCAATAAATCAATACATCCAAAACCCTCATTACAACTCTAGGGTACACCATAACAAGCAATTCCTTCTCCAAATTAAAAAGAAAGGGTTGAATTTGGGAAACTTAGACTTACCTTGAACTTCACTAGCTAGATCTCCCTTCAATCTCACAAGCCTCTACCTTCTTTGATGAGCTACTCATCCCAATCCTTCTCTCAACTAAGTTCTTCCTCCAGGAGATATTTCAATAAGCTTCTAAGTCAAAATGATCCAAGAACTTTGATATATAGAGATATTTCTATAAGGGTGAATAAGACAAAAATTCAATCGTTTAAGCATCCTAAATTGAAATTCCACAGAAAATCCCATTATAGCTTAAAAATCATGCAGATTTCAAATGTCAAATCAATTTCAGAAAATTAAGTCTCTAAGGCTTCCAATTCCGGATTCAAACAGTTTAAGTGCGATAGATAATTTTCTTGTTAAACAGATAGGAATCCATATTCCAAGTTTCACTTAATTCAACGTAATTTCACATAGAATTTCACAATAAGCATTCAAAAACACAGAATAGAGGACTGAACAGATACCAGAATCATGTACGAGGGTCGGGGTATTACAGTAGTATTGTGTATACTTCAATTCAAGATAGTTTAAATTTTAAAATTAAAATAACATTTAAAAGTTTTAATTAATTAATTTTTGTATATGTTGATTGGTCATTTGACCTAATTGATTAGGTTGAACCATTTTGGATTTGACTGATTTGCCGGTTTAATCGCAATTTCTCATATTGATTTTATTAATTTTAAACAATTAAAAAAATTTCCATTGGCTAACTTCCATGTAACTATATAAAAATAAAACTCTAATTAGTTTGTGATTTATTTTATAATCCCACATCGGGAGAAGAAGATAAAATAAAGTTTGTTTCACTATCTATTTATATATTATATATGGAAAATTGAGTTTTTAGGAAGAAGTCTTCTAGGAGTTCCAAACCCTTCTTCTAATATTATTGAATTTTCTTAATTTTAAACAATTAAGAAAATTCCTGATGACTAGCTTCCATTAACCTTTTATTTTACAACCCCACATCAGAAAAAGAAAAATAAAGTGAATTGTTGCACTTACAAAAAGTGAATCTTATGCTCATAGTTGTATAAACAAAAGGAGATTTTTTGTGAGAATCCATATGAGTTTTTTGGATTAAGTTTTTTAAAAAACTGAGTTTTTGGTTTTCGTGTTTTTTTTTTAGTGAATATTTTGAACATTTTAAACATTTTGTTTTTACTTTTTTAGATGCACCTTACTTAGATGTATCGAAAAAGTAAAAAATTTGTCAAAAAATATTTTAAAAAATTAATAAATACATAAAAATTACAAAAAAAAATGTACTAAATTCTCTTTTTTTTTATTATATATTTTTGGTATTTGTTGAATTTTTAAAAGATTTTTTCACAAAATTTTTACTTTTTGGGTACATTTATGTTAAGTATGTCTAAAAATTAAAAACAATTGCTTAAAATATTAAAAAAATTCAGTAAAAACAAAAAAAAAAAACACGGAAAAAAGAAAATAGAATTTTCTGAAAAGTGTTTTTAGAAAATTCTAACCAAGCAAAGTTTTAGTTTTTTTTTACACATAATTTTTTTTTTTATAATTTTTTCAATTTAAAAGTTGATATTTTAAAATTTTAAAAATCAAAATAAATGTCAAATCATCATATTCCTTTATAAATAATCATAAATAATGAACAATCATTATTTGAAGGACAATTCTGATTATTAAAAATTTAATAGGACTTAAAAGACTAAAAAATCTTAGTTAGGACTTAATAGAATATAAATTCACAAATTAAAATTTGTGTGTAAATGTTTCTTAAAAAAATATCTATTAATATATTGATGTTGTTACATAAAATGTAAAATAATTTGAAGTCATAAAAATTGCACCTATAGTCATGAATTAAAAGGTGAATAAATTGTTTTTGAAAAATTACAAAAAAAAAAAAAAAACACTCCGAGTTTGATTGTTGTAACAAAACAAATTTTGAATTTTATTAATTTAAACTCTAATTTTTATTTTTATTTTCAATATGAACCAACGATTTATTTTTGTTAAGCAAAATTGATAAAAAAAAATGATATTTTAATCATTAAATTCAATGTAAATGTATATAAAAAAAAATACCTAAAATACAAATTTCGTTGAGTTTAACAACTAAAATATCATTTTTTGGGATCAAGTTTTACTTAATGAAAATAGATAAATAGTTTAGATTGAAAACAAATCAAAAGACTATACTTTAAATTGAAAAAATTAAAAATTTATTTTGTTAAAAATATCATGTAATGCCCCACTTTTTATTACTCGAAACTATTACCAGATTCATTAATTTAATTTAATTTCAGAAATAACATGTGGGAAACTCTTTGCATCAACGAATAAGAATAAATAAAGATTCTCTCATCCGAATGCAAATTAAATGCAATATGAGCATAACTAAATAAATTGCTCGTAGGCTTATATCTTTAAAAGTAAAAGAAAGGGTTTAACCCTTTTACATCAATAGCATTTCGTCCACAAATAAAAGGCCCCGTGGCCAACAGGTAAAGAAGATCCATGACTTTGAAACACTTCTCGATGTTCACCTGAAAAAGGATTAGCAACGTGGGATGAACATAAAGTCCAGTAGGGATCTCAACATGATCCTAAACAATAGCAACTTACAGATAGCTATGATTATGAATGCTTAGTCTCATACTGTATAAATAATGTGACGCTTTATACAGAAATACACGTATATAAGAAATTTTCTCAAAGTCATTCATTTCATTCAATAACATATGTAATTCACTTTTCTTTCTTCTTGATACCTTTTTCCAAATTCATCTGACTATAACAAATTTCTGAAGAAAAACAATTTCACTATGCCCATTACGTTTTCTCTCACTTTCAGACTTATACTTGATTTGCCTTTTCAAAACATGTTCACAAGTATTCAAAGTCTTTCACATTTTTTTTTTTCCCACAATCTCAACACAATACTTACGTCTGTTTCCAGCACACTCATAACTATACAAGTATGCCTTTAATACAAAAAGAAAGCAACAAGCAATCGATAACTATCTGCTTCAACAATTGAGGCAATACGGCCTTCCAAAATAATAACCATCATAACCCATGATATACCCAGATACACTGAGACAATAATGATGAATAAATTCTGCTCTACCTGTCTTCAGCACGGTAAGCCAAGGATACACTTTTCCGTAATGAAATGCCAATTTACCAGACACTGGCTTAAAGGTAATGGTATCTCTGTTAAGTTCTCCAGGCGCTAGCTAGAAGGTTCTAGTACCTCTCATTCTAAGCGCAGCCAATTCTGCAAGCGCTAGCTGGAAGGTAATGGTACCTCTCATTCTCAGCACAATATACGTTACTATTCATCACAACATGACAAAGTACAACTAACACAATTGTAATGCATATACACAAACTATTCAACAAAGTACAACCAACACAAGTGTAACGCATGCACACATTTATTCAACACAACAATGTTATCCTCCACCGATGACCAAGGACAAAACCTCTAAACGCATGTATTCAACACACATATTATAGTAATTCAACTCTCATGAGATTTTAAATCCAACAACAACAATAGTAAAATAAAATATTCATAATCCAACCTCAAGCTAATTTATGAAATTCACATATGATTTCATTCTTTCTTTTCAAAAATCTATTCTCTTATTTTCCAAGTTAACATACTCCACCCTTTATCCCAATCCATGCTTTTTATTTCCCAAAATTAAATCCATGGATATCAAAGCCACAACCTAACTCAATTTAATACAATCAATCCAAAATAATTCCAAAGTTATAGTTAATTCTCCCTTTTAACTATTAGCCCATTTACACAAACCATAATAACAATTTACAAGCATTATTCAACTTTGTCCCTTTTAATTCACCAAGTCAAAATATTAAATTAGGAATTTTTCTTCTTTCAACATAAACATGCTAGATTACTCTCCAATTAACACAAACAACAATCAATTTAACAATATCATTCCTAAGTGACAAACCCTAGACCCCCTTTTATGATTTTCAAACAAATCCATAATGCATATGATTTTGATGCAATAAAATCCACCACATAAATATCTATAGATGAGTATTGTAAAGGAGCAAAGAAATCCCTACCTCAAGATTCAAAACTCAAGATTTGAAGCTAAAGATGAAGACCCAACTTGAAATTCCAATGAAATCGCAAAACAATCGGTAGAAGTCTTGATCTATGCTTGCTCTTCAACATTCTTGAAAGATTTGGGGTGAATCTTAGGTAAATACAAGAGAAATCAAGAGTTTGGAAGGTTAGGGTTTCGTTTTGGAGGATGAGAGGAGAAGAGAGTGAGAAAAAATAGAGTTTTAGGGCCAACAAATCACTTTATAATGTCTGTTAGCGATGTGGTCGCTCGAGCGAGCTTGTTTCCAACACAGAAACTCAAAATTCAAACAGGTGTAACTCTCTCATTCAGACTCCATTTTAGGTCGTTCTTGTGTCCAAATTGAAGCCCCGGAAGTAAGCTTTCCAATGGTTCTAGCCTCACATCAAGATTCACAGTATGGAGACAAAAAATGATGAAAGAGTGAAAACTACTCAATAACAATTATTCAAATTTGAAGTTTCTGATTCAATCTCACCCAACCACTATAGCAACACCTTAACCAAGGCTCAAAAAACAACTAAGAAGGTTCTCAATCAAGGTAACCAAAGGGTCAAATATAGTTTCATTATAATAGAAAGCACAGAGTGCTACAACCTCCCCACCATAGAAAATTTCGTCCCCACACTACAAGAAAAAAGGGTTTTTACGGCGCGCAATGCATGCTGTAAAAACCCTTTTACGACGTGCAACAGCACGTCATATTATAACCAGTCATGGAAAGTTGTTCACTTTCAATGACATGCTTCGCACGCCGTTAAAAACTATTTAACGGCAGATTTTGTGCGTCGTTGATACTTTTTTTACGACATGCTATAGTACGTCGTTAAAAACTATTTAATGGCAGATTTTGTGTGTCATTGATACTTTTTCTACGACATATTATAGTACGCCATTAAAAACTATTTAACGGAAATTTTTTTGTGTCGTTGTTACTTTTTCTACAACCACTTTTGCATGCCGTTATTTGGTGGGACAAATAACGGCGCTGATTGTGCGCTGTAAAATATATAATACAACAACTTGCTCAGCCTACCGTAGATAAGTAGAACATACCACAACATACATGGAACGTTGTGGAATATTTCATATAATGACCTAATTTGCTTGCCGTAAAATGTGCATTTTTTTTTTAATTCAGCAGAATCTATTTGGCGTGTTTTGTACAATCTAATATTACAAACAAGCTTCACAAAATATTAATCAACCCCGACAATATTATTTCAACCATAATATATAAACTATATATATAAATTATAAACATTAAAAAATTGTCAATATTCATTCCAAACATACAAAACCTAACTGTAAGTTTAAAAATATCCAAAAAGTTATAAACCATCCAAAACTGTACATATATAAGTTTGTAAACATTATCCAAAACTATTTAAAAATTATAGAAATCTATTCATCAAAGTCCTCAAAAACTATCCATAGATGTTAATTCTACTTAAAGTCAAAGCTAATGAAATGGGTTGGCCAAGCAACAGTGCTTCCAATAGCATCTTTAAGCACAAACATCTCATGATTTGGGCGAAACAATGGCGCATTGACTATGACATGGTTAACCCATACTTTCCAACACCTAGGGCTAAGAGGCACGTGATGTACCAATGCTTTAGAATCTGTTGATGCAATTGTGCCTTCTACGACCACCACCTTTGTTTCATCCCAATTCAACAATTTGCATTTGGCATTGTCCAAGGATCCACCATTTCCAGTTTCATTTGCGTCATGCAACTACCATGAAAGCAATACATAACATAAGCTAGTGAATAGAAGATAAAATTAAAGTTATTATTAATGCCATATAAAATTTGCCCAACTATCTTCATCGTCTTCATTGTTTTCGTCACCCTAAAAAAAATGTGATACAATATCAAGTTATATTTGTTTATCCAATTTTGTAGACGATGTGGGATGTATATGAAAATTTGACAAAAGCTCTTGAGTAGAAAAGCAAGCAAGCAAACAAAAGCAAAAGCACGAGAAAAATGAAAATGAGTAAATTAATAATGCCATACAAAATTTACCCAAATATTTTGTTGTGAGTGCATTCTACGTTCACCAGCTCCATGCACCCTATGTTCACCTCTACCGTTTTCCTCACCCTAAAAAAATCATAATATAATGGCAAGAAGCATTTGTTTACTAAAATTTAGAATCTTGATATAATCCATATGCAAAATGACAAGCTTGAGTAGAAAAGCAAGCAAGCAAAAGCACAAGCATGACAAATGTGCAAGTTTACCTAAGTTTTTCCATGTGAGTGTCCATTTGCCCCTTTGCTTGGCTCTTGCAAGTATTAATCAATTTTTTATTTTTACAAACTTTGTGAAATATCCTTATATCTAAGATAGGAAGTACCAAAGTTAAAAAATAGTTAAATTTTATAGGAAGATAAATTTAACCTCATATATTGTGACATTGTTCATTTTTTTTTTTTTTACCTCATTTTTCCTTTTTCCTTTTAACATTTCAGTTTTCATCTCCCGGAGTTCTTGTTCTAATAGCAGCAATTTTTCATTTAGTTGTCTTATATTTTGATTTTGGTATGCTTGTGCATCAACTTTCGATGGCAATGCTCCAAATCCAAGCCCTTTTACACTACCACGCCGTTTTGGACCAAACGCTTGAACAATTGCATCATCTTTGATAGACATTGATGCTTCTTCTGTAGAAAGCTTGTGAAGCTCTTGAACCTTATTCAGCAATATATAACATTTATGATAAGGAACCCAAGTCTACTAACTACAAAAACAAGTGCAAAACTCACCTATGAGTTATTTCATAAACTGAAAGGAAACACCACCCCCATTCCTTTTATTGAGCATAATTATGGCATGCTACTGATGGTAATGCTCAGTTCAAGTCTCAAGAAAACAACAACACTGATATTTCTTCTCTAATCAAATTCGAAAACCCAAAATCCATAGTTTGTACTTATATCCAAAGAAGAAAAAGAGGAAGAGGATGTACCAACTCTACTAACTACAAAAACAGGTACAAAACTCACCTCTGAGTTACTTCACCACAATAAGACAAACAATTATCAAACAAATTGAAAAAATGAAGTAATATCACAAGCACAACTTCATAGGTTTTGTTTAAGACAAACTAGACCTCTACATATCAAAAAAAAAAAAGAAGTAAAACAAACTGGCAATTTGTTCAACATCCATACCAAAACAAAATAGCACAACAACAGCAACCCAAACAAAACAGCACAGCAAACAGCAACCTTTCAATTGTAAAGCAATTGTAAAGTAGTAACCAGCAACTTTTAATTGAATTGAATGGAATCACAAGCTTTAATAACATATTAAGCTAATTCATACCACTGCTTCCTGAAGCAATTCATTGATAGGTTTCCCCCTTCTGTCTCGTATGTCCTTTGATCCAAACATCCATTCTAGATATGGAATCTGGGTCTTGGCTTTGATTTTTCCAGAAAAGAAATAAAAAATAGTACAAAATTAGAAGCAACAAAATCAAAATGCTTCTGAAATAAATGTTGTCTATATTGCCAAACTTACCATGTCTTCCTCTAGTCGTGCATAGCCTTTTCTACTTATCGTGTGTAACACCTTCTGCTTTGCTCTCATCTCTTTGAATTTTTCACTCTTTTC
The DNA here is from genome assembly GCF_004153795.1 of Camellia sinensis. NCBI lineage: Eukaryota > Viridiplantae > Streptophyta > Magnoliopsida > Ericales > Theaceae > Camellia > Camellia sinensis. Next base: position 216,918 of record NW_021028993.1, on the reverse strand, counting down.
CTAAGTGTAAACATTTGAAATGCCCACATTTTTTAAGAATTTGTAATCTTTATCTTGATTGTTATGAAAAGAAATGAGCTTCTACATAAAACTGTTATGAAAAAACACTTACAATGAAGCTTTTTGAAAGTCGATTTTTCACAAATGCCTTCCATTCATCCATTCCAATCTTATCAGGTTTGGTGAGGGCAATATTACGTGCTAAATGACCTTTACCTGTTGCAGTGAGATTTCTTACTTTTCTTGATAGTTCAGACTTGTAATTGCGCCACAATTTTGCGAACTTTTGCATCACATGTGTCTTGTGGATATCGTGTATTTTGTATCTAAGCTGCATTTTCATATAACCAAACATTTAGTATTACAAGAGGGGGAAAAATAATGAATTGTTGTATGAAAATTAACTGCATAAACATACTACCTTCACACAAGCCCATAACTTATCCTTAATCTCATCTGGAACTTCAGACCAATAATCTATATTAATTGGCACCATCTCCCGAGCTAAGATGCCTTCTAAGGTTGATAAGTGCACTGATTCTTGTCCTATCGGTTGGTTCCTTTCATTGAAGTCGATCTCGTCACGCTTTTGTTTGCCTTTGCCATGCATCTTTAACTTTGACAGCCCCCTAGTTTTCTTTTTTGGTTGTTGACTAGAGTCAGCTACTCCATCTGCATTTGGTGATTCAATTTGCCGAGTATTGGAACCTACATCTGAAATTCTAATGGGTTCACCACTTCTATTGTCCATTGTGGCAGCAACTATAGCTTCTTGCTCTTTCTTATGTCTTTTTGCTGCCTTTTTAGAACTCTTTATGACACATGAAAAAAATAAAAACAAGGTAGCCAATAATTGGTTAAAAATGTGTACCCAAAATAAATAAATTAGAAAAAAAAATACTTGTTTGAAAGTTACCTCTGCACACATTGTTGGTTGGCAACTTCAATTACTAAATCCTTAGAAAAAGAGTTCTATCTACAAAAATGAAAGAACAAAGCCATGCCAAGTAATATTTTTTATATGAGATACAAATATATGAAAGTATTTTGTAAAAGGGGAAAAAAACTACTAATTAATTTTATACATACCACAAATATCACATAGTGAAAAAGTGATTCTTAAACATCAATCACAATAGAACACAAGTACTTATAAAATTATTTTACTTCATTACTAGGTCAACAAAACATAAAGATCTCATTCAACACGCAACACTTCCACACCCTCACAATCACTCCTTACATAGCACTTATCTTCATCACTATTGGCCATTTCAAGCCTAGCCATATCGACATGTTCACATGGCATGTAAGCATCATCATCATACATTTCAAAATCATGAAAACCTCTTCGGGGTGCTTTAAGTACAACTTCCCAATTGGATGTATCATTATCTCTTAAATAAAACACTTGTTTTGCTTGTGACGCTAGAATGAACGGATCTCTCTCAAATTGATGTCTGCCATGTTGTAAGTTAACCAAAGTAAATCTATCTTCAACTTTGACACCATTTCCAGTAGCTGCCCAATCACATTTAAATAAAGGGACATGGAATTTATAATAGTCCAACAAAATAATCTCTTTAATAACCCTATAAAAAAAGATTTTTCTCACAACTTGTGTGGTATCTCTCTTACTAGCTCAACAAAGAGTTTCTGCTTTGATGGAAACACCATTATTTTGTGTAGCCCTCTCAACATTGGTTGTATGAAAGCCATGGCCATTAATGACATAACCCAAGTATGACATTGCATCATTTCTTGGGCCAGTTGCAAGCCATTTCAATGTATTGACACCTCACTACCACAAGAATTGATCTTCTCTTTCAACCACTGACAAAAAGTATCCATTTGTCTAGAATGTAGTAATTCAGCATCCCTCAATAAGCGCCTATTAGAACGCTTAAGCTCCTTCGCATGCATCCTAATAAGAAAGCAAAATGGTAAGAACCCACCATTCTTTGAATAGTCAACTACAAAGGAGTATTTAACTCATCATACTTACTCTAGATAAGGTTGGACTTCTGCACTATTTATTCGCACACACCGATGAGCAATTTGCAACACATCATCTGGTATCGTTATTGATTTTCTTGAAGTAATTGGGCGTTCTTCTAGTATTGTGTCACTTTCAAACTCTATATTGTGATTATGTCGAACACCCATTTCAACTGCTTTCTTCATATACCCACTACAAAATTGCTGGACCTCTTTAGCTAGATAGCATTCTGCTATGCATCCCTCAGGTCTTGCTCGATTTTTAACATAACCTTTGAGTGTCTTCATGTATCTAAACAACAATAAAATTCAGATTAACAACTTTTTTAGAAGTTTATTTATGTTAGAGAAAAAACAATACTTATATTTAAAATATGATATAAACTCACCTTTCAAATGGGTACATCCGACGAAACTGCACTAGCCCACATAAGCGAGCTTCTCGCCCTATATGAATTGTTAAGTGTTCATAATCAAAACAGTTAAGGGGCCAAACGGAAACAAATTTAAAACTTTATCCAATGAGCTATGCTTACATGGCATATCAAAACGTTTCACATGTACTTAATAATAACTCACACCACATATCAGTAGATAATATCTTGTATACCTAGGATCATTCAAACACATAGTCAACTAAACCAAAAGCTTATACACATAAACGGTCTATCACGACCAATAGAAACAACAAAAAGGAATACAAAAGATCATGAACAAAGCCTCTTGCGTGAGGCACCTGGGCTGACTTCAGAAAACTCGGGTTCCTTTCTTAAATTCCACTAGGGCTGGGGTTGAACGTCCCTTTTGCTCACCTGCATACATATAAATGAGAGTGAGCTAACGCCCAGTGAATAATATCAAAATAAAAAGGTTAATGAATGAGATTCGTTCATAAATGAATCATACTTATAATGTACATATTTGAACCACTATTCTCATTCACACCAGATTTACAAATCTCAACAAAGCAAAACGACCTTAGGTCCAACACATCGTGTCCATATGCGAAACGACCTCAAGTCCAATTCTTATATAAAGCAATACGACGTCAGGTCTATCTATACGAAACGACCTTTGGTCCAATTCGAACACATCAAACGGCCTCGGGCCCAATCCAAACATATTAGGCGTATCAACGGCCTCGGGCCCATTCTCTTTATATTCATATCCATGCGTATTTCATATTCATGGTCATGGTCCCTTTCATTCAAACGGCCTTTAGCCCATCATGGTATTTCAACATATCAAATGATATATTCAAACGGCCTTTGGCCCATCTTTGCATTCAAGTCTAACGGCCTTTGGCCCAATCGCTCATATCTGACGGCCTTTAGCCCAATCATTCATGTCCGTCAGCCTTCGGCCCAATCATTCATGTCCGATGGCCTTCGGCCCAATCATTCATGTCCGACGGCCTTTGGCCCAATCACTCATGTCCGACAGCCTTTGGCCCAATCACTCATGTCCGACAGCCTTTGGCCCAATCATTCATGTCCGACGGCCTTTGGCCCAATCACTCATGTCCGATGGCCTTTGGCCCAATCATTCATGTCCAACGGCCTTAGGCCCAATCTAGGCATATCAAACATATCAACAGCAAACGGCAAACGGCAAATGGCGAACAGCCTTAGGCCCAATTCAAATATATCAGACGTATCAAACGGCCTTATACAAATTAGGCATATAGAATACTCATCCATATGTCGAATCAACAAATCCATGGAGGTCATACAGAAGTAGTATTTGGAAAGTGACATACTTGAAAATATCTTTACTAAGATATTACTCATAGTGTTTCGCTGATGGATTTGCCCTCGAGCTCGACCCTACACTTTACATAACACATATGGGTCACAAACTATTTAATTCGTTCATAATTCATACATTCCTCTTAGGCTCCGTTCTTATCATTTTAACTCATTCACAATGCTCAATGCATGCCTAAGAGTGCTTAGAAATGAAAGAGAACGGAAAACAAATCACAAAACCACTTTACAAACTTTCTGAAATAGGGCTTCCCGCTTGAGCGTGGCTTTGGCCGCTCGAGCAGACCCATTTGGTTTGCAAAAATACTGGTTGCCTCATTTTCACGCTCGAACGTGACTTCGGACGCTCGAGCTGAAAGTCAAACTACATGGCTACCCGCTCGAGCGTGAATATCCCCGCTCGAGCAGACATCCATGTCTGCAAACGTTCTGGGAACTAGCATTTCATGCTCGAGCAGCGCTTTCCCCGCTCGAGCGGACATGTCAAATTCTGGAATTTCCAGCAACCAGTTTGAGCTTCAAACTTGCATTCAAATCAACATAGCTTGCATTTTATAACCCATAACTCTCATATACAACTACTAACATGCTACAAACACCAATTTACTACATTATGAAGCTCAAATCTTATGAATCAATCACATGCAAACCCAAATTATACCGAACTTACTTCCAACACATTAAATTCATGCATTCAAACTTCATATCTTCATCAATCATGCATGCATGTCAATTCTTGACTCCATTTCTATTACAAATGGTACAAATGGTGCTTATAACCATGAAACTCAACAAAACCATGCTTGCATCTATGGTTCAATGTCCAATCTTTCATAATTAACATGTTACATGCTAGCTTATGCAAATTCATGGAAATTCTAAACATGTATGCATTCATTGACTCCAAATTCATCAATTACAACTTAATTCTTGCTCTTGGTTACATATTCTCTTTGAATTCACAAAATTACAAACTTCACTTATGAATTTATGCTCAAATACTCACCTAGGAGCTTCAATCTTCACAAATTCTAGCTAAATCTTGAGTGTAGCTTCCCAATCCACAATCTTTGAGTCAAAATGCACAATTCTCCCTCTTTCTCTCTCTAGAATCGACACACTCTCTCTCTAGAGAGCAAATTCAGATTTTGAGCTCAAACATATGGTGAGTTTAAGTGTATGAGGGCCCATTTATAGGCTCATCTAATTAGACTTGATTAAGGCTAATTAATTGTACCCAATTCAATCAATTTAATCTAATTATTTTGATCCAAACCAATTTCTAATTAAATTTCACCGCAGGATCTATAAATTATGCCATTCACGATGGCGTAGTCAATTTCGGGTTCTGTAGTCGAGAAGGCATTCAATTTTCAGTTCAAAGCACAGATTCTAATAGATTTTCCTACGGTGAACAAATACAAAGCCAAAATCACATATAATCATGCAGTTAACACCCAAATTCACATTAAGCACATAATTACAAACATAATCATGATTAATTAACATAGTACAGGACACGGTTATCCCAATCTTCCTCTCTTTAGGAAGTTTGGTCCTCCAAACTTGTTTTACCTTTAGTCGAAAACAATTTGCAATACTTTTATTCAATGGTTCCAATTCTTTTGATAGTCATTTGCTCAGTCTCAAAATCAAGCGACACTCTGCCCTCAACCAGTTAGAGACTTACCTTTTCTGCCATATATGGCCTTGCACAGTGCCACACCGAAACTAAAGTGTAAACTGCTGTTATGAGTAGAGTCTGCCACAATGGATAGATTTTTCCAACTTCCCTGAAAAATCTAATGCATTTATTTGGAGCATTTCTCCCAAAATCTAAAAAGTTCTTTCTGATTATACATCAATTTGCGAATGGGAAGCAGTGCTGAATCACAATTCAGTTCCCATTGCCTCTTGAAGGCTTGTCAGAATTCAAACACATTTTAGGATTCCTATCTAAAACAATAGATACTGGGACCCCATGCAAACGAGCAATCTCATCAATGTAAATAGTGGCTAGTTTATAAGCATCATACGAAAATTTCACAGGAAGGAAATGAGCAAACTTAGTAATTTTATAGACAATAACCCAAACGGGACTTATACCTTGGGTGTCCAAGGCAGCCCCACAATGAAATTCATAGTCACATATTTCTATTTTCATTCCGAAATAAAGAGAGGTCGAAGTAGTCCCGTCTATATCTGATGTTCAACTTTGACTTGTCGACACCGAACATATTTAGACACAATTTCAACAATTTCCTCATCACAGAAGTTCAATTCATTCTCCAATAATTCCACAATTCACAATCTGATTTGGTATTTAGTTTAGCGACTTATCATAGTTATCCAAGGTTAATCAAAAGTCTTCAGGAATATAAAATGGATCCAGACACTGATTCCCGAATCAACAAAAGTAACAACAAAGCAATCAACCACACGACGTACATAACTCATACATCCCCATGGTGTCGTTTGTAAAGTGCAATAATATCGAAGCAGTCAATTTCTAACATAGTACACGTGTTCTCAATCATTCAACAGTTTACAATTCAATCCAATATTCAATTCCCTGTTCCATCGAGTCTTTCCACATTATCTGATAGTCGTCAAAAGCACAAGGCAATTCATATATTAATCCCCATGTCGTCAAAGATAATATCAAAGTAGTCAATCACATGTTAAACATAATTTACACATCCTCAAAGCCCCAATTACAGAATGCAATGGCACTGAGCAGTCATTTACAAGTCGTACTAAATTCACATGCTTTCGGATAATCAAGGTTTTCTAATTCCATAGTGTTCATAATCAAAATAGTTCACGGTCGGCAGTTACCATAACATGATTTCCCAAAATCTGATAATACTAAAGCAACTATTCTCCCATTCTAAACATATTCTGATCAGTCAAAGATAAATGTTCAGTACTGTTTATGGTCAATCAATCTGCCGTCATCGGTTTCCATAGCGTCAAATAACTAAGAATATGGTAATATACAAGCATTGTTCCTTAAAACACCCAATCACTGGATTTGCTCAATTTCGTTCATTTGTAACACGTATGTCTCCAACAATTAAAGGTTGGTTCTTAACGGTGTTCATGGTTAGATCAGTCTGTTGATAGCCCACATAAGGTCTTCTAAGTAAGTCAAGTATTCCAAACGGATTCAGGTTTTGGGTCTATCAATTTTCTCGTCAAGGATAATCTGGTCATTCGTTCATGAACAATTCGTAACCTCCCTTAAACGAAATCGAATCAGATAGAGGTTCATATCAAATCAATCCAGGCAAAGGTCTTGTCAAATTAAATCAAACAAAGGTCACATCCAATTATATCAAATGAGGGTCCCATTAGGCCAAATCAAACAAAAGTTCTATTGGATGGAATCAGATAAAGTTTTCTCAAATAGGGTGCATTTGGTTCTGTAAGGCATACTTTGTTTGCTGAGGTACATAGTCAAGAGTTTCACAATTGCCCAAAGTTCGTCAGTTCTCAAAGTCACATCGGAGTCATTCACCACAACTGTTCATGTCAAAGTATTTCAAGTCATGTCCAATATGGCATTGTCCACATGAGTTTAGGTGTAGTTGTATATGCATGCAGTTGTTCATATCAGGATGTATGTATCCCAATCAATATAGCAATTCCCAAATAGGTCTTATATGCAAGCACATGGTGCACAGTAACACATTAAACAAAGTTCCTCGGTTACATATAATATAGGATTTGTCAAGCAAAGGTTCCAAATCAGTCACAAAAGCATAGGTTTACAAGTCAAGCTCAATATAGTCACATAGTCCCGTCAATTTTCTACCAATCAAAATACATGATCTCACAATTTGTAGAGTTCATTATTTGGGGTGCTCAACTCGGTCACATAATCACAAAGTCATGATTCCAGTGGTTTAGTCATCGAAGACAATGATATAACAAGTCACCCTAAGCATAGGTTTAGATGTATATGTGCATGTACAGAGTCAATCAATATCCCAATACGTATTTCACAAATTTCCCCAAATGGGGCAGATACATACAGTAAATAAGGTATTGATCCTGTAGGTCTGACCAATCTAGATACACATATAGCCAATATGAAACAATGCGCCAAATCGAATCAAATAATATCCCAAGCAAAGATGTACACATGTACCAGCCTAGAATCAGTCAACATATAGGCATTCATTCATAAACAGTATAAATACCTGGGATAGCGGTCATCGTATTCTGAGTGCTTTCTGGGACGAGTGCAATTACTCTATCTTGATTAGCAATTCCTACCATTGGTACGAATCCAACTGAGGCAGAGGATCTATTCACATTTTGTTCATTTCAGGGATAGTCCCTTACCAGATGGTCCATTCCACCTGTCATGACCCGAACCCGCTCCTATGGGTTAAGGCCATAACCGGCCAGTAATCGAGGGATTACCTGTGGCCTCAGACCATATAAGACATAACTCATCAGAGTAAAGGGGCCAAACGGAAGCAAATTTAAAACTTTGTCCATAGAGCTGTGCTTATATGCACATCATAACATTTCACATAAGTATCTGTTAATAACTCACACCAAAAGGAAAGTTAACATATAAACTGTACATACAGGATCATTTAAGTCTAAGTCAGTCAAACCCAAAGTCTATATACGAAGGTAGTTCAATGTTTTCGCCAACGTAACAAAACTATAACAAAAGAACAAAAGAGGCGAAGGCAAGTCTCGTGCGTGAGACGTTGGGCTGACTCTTCAAAACCTTGACTGTTTCTCGCATATTTCATCGAGGCTTGGTTTGGACATCCCTTGGCTCACCTACTTACACATGAATGAGCGTGAGCGAAAGCCCAGTGAATAATATCAAATAAAGAAAGTACATGAACGAGAATCACATATATCAAACGGCCTTGGGCCCATTTAGTATTCTACTTCGTGTGCTATTCAGTACATTAGGCGATTCAAGCTCGAACATATCAAACGGCCTCTGGCCCACTTTGTCCTTTGACGGACGGCCTCAAGCCCAATTCATTCACGTATATCAAATGGCCTTTGGCCCAATCGTTCATGTCCAACGGCCTCCGGCCATTCATTGGCCCATTTATTCATATCTAACGGCCTCTAGCCCATTCATTCATATCCAACGGCCTCTGGCCCATTCATTGGCCCATTCATTCATATCCAACGGTCTCTATAGTGATCCCGGTTGTCCCTTTACTATTTTGTTGTATTCCGGACTCAGTTCTGTGAAGTTGGTGGTGGTATCTATCTTGTTATCGTCCTTTAATTCCACTTGATTGAGTTTTAGGATGTTTTGGGCAGGTTTGTTACTGGTTGGTTAGGCCTTGGTTTCAATTCCTTGTTGTTCAGTTTTTAGGCGATCCACTCTAGCGGGTCTTCTTGCGCTCGAGCGGGGATTGCACACCTCCAGTATTTCGTGTTCCTGCAAAACTTCTGCAGATGTGATTTTTACGCTCGAGCGGGTTTGTTTACACTCGAGTGGTAGCGCTCGAGCGGGTTTGGTGGCGCTCGAGCGGGTAGTACTTTCTGGGTATAAGTTCTGGGAGGTGGAAATCTACGCTCGAGCGGACTGGTTTTCGCGCTCGAGCGGAAGTGCTTTATTCTTGTGTCTTGGAGCTCGAGCGGGCCTTATTGCGCTCAAGCGTGTTCAGATTTGTGTTCTTGGCGCTCAAGCGTTGTGTTCTCCGCTCGAGCGGGTCATACGTATATGAGTTATACGCTGGGTGATTTTAAATCACTTTTTGCTTTTCTTTCTCTCTCCTACTTTTTCTAAAAACCATTTTTGAGAGCCTCACTCTCTAGAAACTCCCTTCTCTCTAGGGTTTGATCTAGTTAGAGTGTCCTCCTTCTCTTCGGCCTTTGTAAAAGTTGTGTTGATCGTCGAGGGTGTCGTTTTGATCCGAAAATCTTGGGCTTTGGAGTATTTTGGTTTTAGTCTCTTCTCCATCCGAGCTCTAACTTCGAGGTAGGGATAACCTACTCCTTACTATGAGCTTTGTCTTTAAATTTTAGTATTTTGAGATGTTGGGGTTGGTTTGGTAATTTTGTGAAAGTTTGGGGCTTTTGTGTAAATTTACAAAAGTTGGGGTTTTAGCTATATAAAACCTAGATGCATGTTTGGCATGGAAAAAAATAGAATGATTGTTGAATCATTGATGAAAATGGGACCTAAGGGTTGAAATGGTAATTATGGAAAATGGCCTAATTACATTGTTTAATTAATTGGGATAATTAATTGAAAAGAATGAAGAAATGAAATGTTGATTGAATATCCATTTGTGCATTTATTTTCTGTTTTAGAAATAACTGCTTTGGGCTATCGGTGGAGGATAGTCTTGATTGTTGTAGACAATACATGATGATTAGGCAAACTGAAACTAATCAATGAAATGTGTCATGGAACTTGACGGTTGATAGAATACATTAACAA
>NW_021028993.1:182142-201683 GCF_004153795.1 Camellia sinensis | reverse complement strand
GAGGAGGTGGATGGAGTTCATCGAGGATTATGATTTTGAGTTGCATTATCATCCGGGAAAGGCCAATGTTGTGGCCGATGCCCTTAGTAGGAAATCCATTAGTGATGTAGCTTGTATAGCCATTCGGGAATGGGGGATGTTGGGTGTACTTGGCGAGTTTGATTTGCATCTGGGCGAATCTATTGAGGTTGCGGCCTTGTTTTCTGTTATTGCGCAGCCTACACTTGTGACTAGAGTGTTAGAGGTACAGAGAGGTGACCTTGAGGTAGAGTCCTTCCGAGAGAAGATCTCCAGTGGGAAGGCTAAGAAGGGTTTGACGGTGTATCCCGACCTAAGTGTGAGATACCGAGACCGTTTGTTTGTGCCGGAGTCTTGCCGAAAGGAAGTACTCCGAGAGTTCCATCATTCACGTCTTGCGGTGCATCCAGAAGGCACTAAGATGTATCGGGATTTGGGTCGCCAGTTTTGGTGGTAGGGTATGAAGAGAGATGTGGCAGTTTTCGTGTCTAAGTGCCTTACTTGCCAGCAAGTGAAGGCCGAGCATCAGAGGCCAGCGGGTTTGTTACAACCCTTGCCTATTGCTGAGTGAAAGTGGGAGCATGTCACTATGGACTTCATTGTAGGTCTTCCGAAGACTCAGCGGGGTAGTGATGCTGTTTGGGTGGTTGCAGACCGGTTGACTAAGTCGGCGCACTTCATTCCCATGCGCGTGAGAGATTCGGTAGATCATCTTGCAGACTTGTATATTCGGGACATAGTGAAATTGTACGGGGTCCCAGTGACGATCGTCTCAGATAGAGATCCTCATTTTACTGCTAGGTGGTGGCAGAGTTTGCAGAGTGCCTTGGGTACTAAGTTGACCTTTAGTACGACTTATCATCCTCAGACTGACGGGCAATCTGAGCGTACTATTCAGATCCTTGAGGATATGCTTCAGAGTTGTGTCCTTGACTTTAGTGGGACGTGGGAGAGGCACTTACCATTGGTGGAGTTTGCCTACAACAACATTTTTCAGTCTAGTATCGGTATGGCACCGTTTGAGGCCTTGTATGGCCGACCGTGTAGGTCTCCAGTTTGTTGGGCCGAGGTGGGTGATGCACCTTTGTTGGGTCCGGAGTTGGTTAGAGAGACGACGGAGAAAGTTGAGCTTATCCGTAGGAGGCTTGTTATAGTCCAGAGTCGTCAGAAATCTTATGCTGACCGTAGGAGGAGGCCTTTGGCGTTTGAGATAGGTGATCATGTCTTTCTGAAGATATCACCTAGGCGGGGTTTGATGAGATTTGGCAAGAGTGGGAAGTTATCCCCTCGGTTTATTGGGCCTTTTGAGATCCTTAAAAGGATTGGTGAGGTTGCTTATCATTTAGCGTTGCCACTGCAGTTGTCCGGAGTGCATGACGTGTTTCATGTGAGTATGCTTCGGAAGTATGAGCCGGATCCATTGCATGTATTAGATTGGACCGACTTAGAGGTAGATGAAGATGCCTCGTATGAGGAGAGACCGGTTCGGGTCTTGGATAGGCGGGATCAAGTCCTGCGTGGCAAGACCATCCCTTTGGTTAAGGTTTTGTGGAAACATCACGGAGTGGAGGAAGCCACTTGGGAACGTGAGTTGGAGGTCTGCGAGAAATATCCGGACTTGTTTATTGATGAATAATCTTGTATTTAGATTTTGTAATGTTGTTGGACTTAAGAGCTTTATATATGTCTTAAGTTGTAAAACATTGGTAATGTTTTGGTATTAATGGAAGTATATTGTAGAACTTACCTTGATATGGGAGTTGATTATGATATTGCATATGTTGGCTATATTATAGAATTGGAGTTGTATCATGTATATTGATTATGATATGAACTGTGAACCATGTATATTGGAAATGGTTGGAAATGGAAGAAAATTGCATGTTGATAATGCACTTGTAATATATGTTGTTAAATGCCTCTTGAAAAGAGATGGGATCGACTAGTAATGGGTCGGGTTGTTTAATATTATGTTGCAGTATTGTTGAAAATGGAGAAAACCTATTTTTGAAAAACCTGTGTTTAATTTCGGGGACGAAATTCTTTAAGAGGGGAGGTTATAGCGATCCCGGTTGTCCCTTTGCTGTTTTGTTGTATTCCGGACTCGGTTCCGTGAAGCTGGTAGTGGTATCCATCTTGTTGTCATCCTTTAATTCTTGATTGAGTTTTAGGATGTTTTGAGCAGGGTTGTTACAGGTTGGTTAGGCCTTGGTTTCAATTCCTTGTTGTTCAGTTTTTAGGCGATCCGCTCGAGCGGGTCTTCTTGCTCTCGAGCGGGGATTGCACACCTCCAGTATTTCGTGTTCTTGCAAAACTTCTGCAGATGTGATTTTTACGCTCGAGCGGGTTTGTTTACGCTCGAGTGGAAGCACTCGAGCGGGTAGTACTTTCTGGGTATAAGTTCTGGGAGGTGGAAATCTACGCTCGAGCGGACTGGTTTTCGCGCTCGAGCGGAAGTGCTTTATTCTTGTGTCTTGGAGCTCGAGCAGGCCTTATTGCGCTCGAACGTGTTCAGATTTGTGTTCTTGGTGCTCGAGCGTAGTGTTCTCCGCTCGAGTGGGTCATACGTATATGAGTTATCCGCTGCGTGATTTTAAATCACTTTTTGCTTTTCTTTCTCTCTCCTACTTTTTCTAAAAACCATTTTTGAGAGCCTCTCTCTTTAGAAACTCCCTTCTCTCAAGGGTTTGATCTAGTTAGAGTGTCCTCCTTCTCTTCGGCCTTTGCAAAAGTTGTGTTGATCGTCGAGGGCGTCGTTTTGATCCGGAAATCTTGGTCTTTGGAGCACTTTGGTTTTGGTCTCTTCTCCATCCGAGCTCTAACTTCGAGGTAGGGATATCCTACTCCTCTTTATGAGCTTTGTCTTTAAATTTTAGCATTTTGAGATGTTGGGTTGGTTTGGTAATTTTGTGAAAGTTTGGGGCTTTTGTGTAAATTTGCAAAAGTTGGGATTTTAGCTATATAAAACCTAGTGTATGTTGTGACTTGGAAAATTAATGTTAAAACATTAATGAAAATTGAACCTAAGGGTTGTAATGTTAATTATGGAAAATGCCCAAATTACATTGGTTAATTAATTTGCATAATTAATTATGAGAAATGAGGAATTGATTTGGAAAGATATGGGATTAAAAGGTGTAGTTGGATTATTTATCACTCACCTAGTTGGAATGTTGAATATATATCTATTGTTGCATTTATTTTCTGTATAGAAATAACTGCTTTGGGCTATCGGTGGAGGATAGTCTTGATTGTTGTAGACAATGCATGATGATTAGGCAAACTGAAACTAATCACTGGAATGTGTTATTGAGTGTGACGGTTGAAAGAATACATTAAATTTATGTATTGTGTGATGATGTGTATAATTACTGTTTATATGCATTGTGTTGTGTTGGAGGAGATAGGGGATGTACTCCACGGTTTAGGGAAAAATAGGGGATGAACCTCTAAACCGGATGTTGTTGGGAGGAGATAAGGGATGGACTCCATAGATAGAGCTCATATGCTTATCTAGTAATGTGTTGACAGAGCTCATATGCTTGTCATTGGAAGTGTGATAGTGCTCTTATGCATATCTGTGGAAGTGATGATATAGCTTGTATGCTTATCTGTTGGTACGTGATATAGCTTGTATGCTTATCTGTTGGTACGTGATATAGCTTGTATGCTTATCTGTTGGTACGTGATATAGCTTGTATGCTTATCTGTTGGTACGTGATATAGCTTGTATGCTTATCTGTTGGTACGTGATATAGCTTGTATGCTTATCTGTTGGTACGTGATATAGCTTGTATGCTTATCTGTTGGTACGTGATATAGCTAGTATGCTTATCTACTATGAAATGGGGAAGTGCCTAATACGAGTTACTGTCTCATATGAGTTGTTTGGCTAGGTTCTGAGCCATGGTTATAAATTGAGAATTGAAAAGAATTGGAAAATTGATTGTAACATGGACTTGTATGTCATGAAACTGTAAAGTGTGATAAGGGAAAGTATCAGTGTTGGCCATCTATCAACTGCTAATCTTTTAGTCATTGTCCATATTCTTTTGTTGTTTTATTTCTTTGATGTATTACATGTATATTCAAGCCAAGGGCTTAATGTGTAAATGAGTTAGCACTCTTTTGTTGTAATTAAGTGTTAACTTGGAAAGCTGTAAGCCTTTAGGGCATTTGCTTTTATTGTTAACATGTAGTACTTTTGTAATGAAGTACTCTGATGAATAGAAGAATGTGAAGCTTTTGTCTACCAATGCATGTCTATCTTGTTGGGTTTAATGTTATTATTTTGAGGGCGTGACAGCCTCTGGCCCATTCATTGGCCCATTAATTCATCTCTAACGGCCTCTGGCCCATTCATTGGCCCATTCATTCATTCCAACAGTCTCTGGCCCATTCATTGGCCCATTCATTCATATCCAACGGCCTCTGGCCCATTCATTGGCCTATTAATTCATATCCAACGGCCTCTGGCCCATTCATTAGCCCATTCATTCATATCCAACTATCATTCGAGTCAGACTATCATTCGTGTCAGACGGCCTTTGGCCCATTCATTCTTTTATTCATAGCAGACGGCCTTAGGCCCAACCATATGGCATAGCAACCATTTGTCCACAATTCAAATTAACAAGCTTATAAGACTTATAAGGAAATAAGGGATTGGACAAATAACATACTTCAAAATATCTTTATTAAGATATTACTCACAGTGTTCTGCCAATGGATTCACCCTTGAGCTCGACCCTACACATCACATAACACGCATGGGTCACAAACGATTCAATTTGTTCTTAATTCATACATCCCTCTTAGGCTTCTTTGTTATCTTTTTTAATTCATTCATAATGCTCAATGCATGCCTAAGAGTACTTAGAAGTGAAAGAGAACGGAAAATGAAACACGGAACATTTTTATAAAATTTCTGAAACAGGGGTCCCCGCTCGAGCGTGGACTTTGCCACTCGAGCGGACCCTTTAAGTCTGCAAAAGTACTGGTTGCCTCATTTTTATGCTCGAGCATGGATTTAGACGCTCACCTGAAAGTCACTCTACATAGCTCCCCGCTCGAGCGTGAACTTACCCGCTCGAGCGGACATCCATGTCTGCAAAAGTTCTGGGAGCTCGTATTTCCCGCTCGAGCGGCGCTTTCCCCGCTCGAGCGGACATGCCAAATTCTAGAAAATCCAGAATTGTTCTTGAGGCTCAAACTTGATATTCAAAGGCTCCAAAGCTCGAATTTAGGTACTAGAACATGAGAAATGATTACATAGCATGAGAGCATAGGAGATTTGGGACCAATTATTCAAAGCCATGACCAAATTCTCAAATTAACCAACATTTCTCTTCATAGTTTTAAAACATGTGTATTCAATTTCACATTACTCCTTGTCTTCATTAATCAAACATGCATGTAATCTTTTAACTCCAATTTCGTTTCAAATGGCTCAAGTGATGCTTACACACATAAAACTCATCCAAATCATGCTTGCATGTATGATCCAACAACTCAATTCTTCATAATTAACAAGCTACATGATAGATTATACAATTCTTGCCAATTCATGATAATTCTATGCATGCATGCACATTCTGACTCCATATTCAGCTCAATCTTTGCCATGAGCTACCAAACCACTTGAATTCACAAAATCACAAGCTCAAACTCATAAATTTACCCACCTAGGAGCTTTAATCTTCCAAATTATGGTTAATTCTTGAGTTGGTCTTCAATTTATTCAAGTTTCTTGCACAATCTTCAATTGCCTTCACCCTCTCTCTCTCTAGCCGACCCTCTGTAGACACTCCATTTTTGACCGTCCTCAAGACTTGGATGTCACCGTTTGAACACTCGGTGATCATCCTTGCTTATGTTCGTCTTGAGTTCCCGGAGATCTCGGCTACGCGCCTTGCCTCAGGATCTCTCAACTCGACTGTTTTGTGTCTGGTTTTGCACCAAACACTTGTGTTTTTGCTTTGGAGGGCAGGGAATGGCTAGTTGGCCTTCCACACACCTCACCGGCCATGGCTTGAGGCTACCGGCCATTGGTCTGTTGTCATCGGCCAAATGTTTGGCCGACCGGCACTCTTTGTAGTTAACCGGCCATATTTTTTGGTCAAATAGCATTTTTGGCTGGCCGACCACTGTACATCTACTTTTGCAGATATTTTTATGCCAGCTGTGCTAGCTGGCATACACTTTGCTCCCCTCCATACGTGTATGGAGGGATTTCACTCTTGCTTAGCTTGTTTTGGAAGCTTTGCAAGAGTGAATCTCTATAAGAGGGAGCCTCTTCTCCCTCCATTAGGGTTGTAAAAAAAATGCAAAGGGAGCTCTGAGTTAGGGTTAGTTCATAGTTGTAGCTATTCTATCTCTATATCTCTCTCTTTAGTGCATAAGTGTGTGTTTTAGTATTACTATTGCACACAAACACATAGAGTTACACCTTCTCTTGGTTTCTGAGGGGCCAGAGAGCTGTTCTTGGTGTTCTTGAGTGGATTCAAGCTTGAAGAACCATCTGGAACATTGTTTGTGAAGAGGGCCATCAAGGGTAAGAACTTCACCCTTTATTCCCCATTTTTGCATGGCTTTTTAACCAATCTTGAAACTATTTTTAGACTTTGTATATGACTAATAAAAGTCTTGATTTTGAGTGCTTAACATAGTTATTTAAGGTTGCTTTGTCGTTTGGGGGTGTTCGACCCCTCTTAGGCCTTGTTTGGCCCTATTTTTTTGCTATTTTGGTGAGCTCTGGGACCACTTTGTTTGGGCATCCTCACCATTGAAATCTTGAGAGATTTTAGTGGTGAGGATGGTGCTTGAAGGTCCTAAGAAGGAGAGGGCCACCCCCTCCTCCTTGTTGTCCTTGAAAAGGGCCATTTTTGCCTCATGTGTGAGCATCTTGTTTAAGTGTATGATGGCCATGTCTTAGCTGTTTTTGTGCTTATATTGCCATGTATTACCTCTGTTTTTGCTTGGTTTAGACACACCATGCTTGCCTTGCATACATGTCTTGTAATGCCATATTTTTGCCTTAGCATGCTTTAGGTTTTAACCCATGTTCTAACATGATTTTGGCCTAACTTTGTGAAGCTTTTATGCTTGTTTTAGTATGCTAAGGGACTATTTTTGGTCATTTGAGTCATCCATGCTTTGCTTTGTATAGCTACCATGCAAACTCTCTTGTATGCCTTGAGCGTGACCCCTCTAGCATGCCATCCGTGCATTATTTCAGTGGTTTGGCACTACTTATAGCATCATTTCAGTCCTCATGGTATGCTTGTATGCTTGCATTTGATGTCTCTTTAATTCTTTACAAGGTTGTCATCTTATGCTCCATGTGTGGCCTCTTTTGTATGCTTGCATGTTTAGACCATTTAGATGCCATCTAGGTGTGTCCTTAGCTTTGTTTAGGTCTGCCTTGGACCTATTTTAAGTCCTTTTAGCCTTGTGAGGCTTGTTTGACTTAGCCATGGTTTAAGCCCCTTAGGCTTTCCTTGAATTTTGGACCATTGTTGCATGTTTAGCTTGTCTCGTTTACTTGGTTTGGCACCTTTATAACATGATTTTCAGAGCTTTCTATGCATGCTGTGTCCATGTTTATCTTCTTTCAAGTGTGCTTAAAAGTTGTCGCTTTAATGCCTAAGTGTTGGTCCATTTGCATGCATGCTTGTATGTGCATTTGGCCCCATCCTCATAGCTTTTGGCCAATGTTTTGGGCTTGTTTGAAGGCTGTCTAAATTAGTTTAAGACCATCCTTTGCATATGTTGCATGCTTGCCTTATGCGTTGTTGCATATTTGGCCTTGTTCCATGCTTGTTGACATTACACTTTGCATGCTTGTTAGTTGCATCCTTTCATGTTCATTTGCATGCTCATGTTGCATACTAGCTCACGTGCCTAGGTTGCATTGCATTGGCATGCATGCTCTGCCTCTTGAATTGAGTATGATAGAAGTTAAGCACATTGTTTGTTTATGTGCATTTCATCCTACATTGAAAATGCACAATTTGGTTCCTTGGGCCATCACGCATTGAAATGCGCGATTGGTGGTCCGAGAATTGAGTACCATGCCCTTTTGAGTCACAAACATGATATGGGGTGTGTTGGTGCACACATTTGATTGGAATGCATTGTCATGCCTTGTTTTGCCCTCTGCTACTGTCAAAATAGGTTCTGCAGGAAGACTTGGCCGATCGACTACATGGAGTGTCAACCGACCAATTATCAATGGCCGAGAGCTCAACAAATGGTCGATGACCATCTGGACATGCTTGGTGGGGTTTCCACTTGGTCGGTGGTGATCCACAGTGTCCATGGAGCATACCTTGGGAGTTGTGCAATTTTCAGAGGAGCAGAGCAGGGGAAACAGAGGCAAACTTATGCATGGTGGTGGGTTTCCGAGCAGAACCGAGCGCGCATGCATTGGGCTCTCTTCCCGAGGCTGCTTTTACTGCTTAATTAGCTTAGTTAATTTGCTTAACTAGTTAATTGTCTGTAATATTTAATTAGCTTGATAGTTAGTTAAATTGTATTATTCTTTTGGTCCTTCTGAGCGAGGGCGAATTTGTAATAAGTGTGGGTGCATGTGTGCATGTCTTCCAACCCCCATTTCTTTCTCCTTTTTACTTACCTGCTTTCAATGGTTAGTATTAGGGCAAGTTTCAATTAGCATACTTATACTTGTATATTTGCATCATTCATCAGTCTTGCATGCACCAGGCTCGGTGCATCATACTAACTGCATCGTATTTCAAATCAAACTTGAATACATGTTATCTGTCGCATCTCACATGCCATTCATAGATTAGTCGAGCCTATTCTAGTGACATTTTGTATGAGATACATTAGCCACCTTAACATGAATTAGGATCATGCATATGATTACTAACTAGTTCACTGTTTTGGCACAGAGTACGATGTAAGTATTTATGCTTTAGCATCTCGCATGAGTGTGAATGTTAACATGATAGCATGCTTACCATGTGGCTATATGCTTATATGATAGAACTGCATGAATGCCTGTGGGTGAAGGTTAGATTGTTTGAATTGGGATAATTCATCGAAATCCGCATTTTAGTCTACTCGCGAGTAGCAAAATCAAACCATTTTCCAAACAAACGGAAATACGATGCTTTGTTCCGATTTAGGCAATTTAGTTTATACTTGTTTTGCTGTACGCTTCACATAGTAATTCTAGGCTAATAACCGGTATAAGAATGCATAATATTTTCAAAACAAGATATCATGGTTAGTAGAGGCCGATCTTAGGATCGGGCGAGAGGGGGTGCTCATAGCTGACCTTTCCTAATCGTACCCAAGTTCCCGAGCCAAGGCAACTTTGGTGATGACGGACACGTGGCCTTAGGCAAACGAGTCAGGGTTTCCTAAATTTCTCCATAAAAAATATTTAGGTGGCGACTCTGTATCTGGCAAAGCAGTCCATGTTTGGCACTTCTTTCTAAAAATCTGTTTTTCAAAATGATTTGTCGGATTTGGACTCTTTGGTTCAGATTAAGAGCCGTGACGATTTGAGTCCAAACTGTAGTAAGCCCAAAATGAACGAAACGGGATTCATCCTCCCGGGGCGTTCGGGGACGTTTACACCCTCTCTCTCTCTCTCTCTAAAGTATAAAATCTGATTTTGAGCTCAAGCAAAGTGAATGAGGGTGTAAATTGGCCCTTATAAGCTCCTTCTCAAACACATTTCTTTAATATTAAATAATTGAGCACCACACCATCAATTTACTTTATTTAATTTGATCCGAATCAATTTTCAATTAAATTTCACCGTAGGCTCTAAAAATTACGCCAATCACAATGGCGTAGTCAATTTTGGGTTTTGGGGCCGATAAGGCCTTCAATTTTCAGTTTATAACAGTAAGTTGAACAGATATTCCTACGGTGAACAGATAGAAATTCAAAACCACATATATTCATATAAAAGGGCATTCAAAATCATATCAAAAACATAATCTCAATCACAATTAAGATTAATTAGCATAATATGGACCAGGGTTATCACAGTCTTCCCCCCTTTAGGAAGTTTGGTCCTCCAAACTTATTTTACCTTCGTCGGGAAACAAATGTGGATAGCGTAGCTGCATTTCATCCTCTTTTTCCCATGTGGCAGCCGTCTCATAGTGTTCTTTCCATTCCACTTTCACCATTGGGATGGACTTGCTTCTCAATTCTTTCACTTGCCGGTCAATGATTCGTTCCAGCAATTCGGCGTACTCCATATTTTCATCAAGAGCTATCCAGTGATAATCAATCACGTAGAACAGATATCGAAGATAACCCCTCAACATTGACACATGAAACACATTATGGATTTGTTCGAATCCTGGTGGCAAAGCAACTCTATAAGCAACTGGGCCAAGCCTTTCTAGAATTTGAAATGGCCCAATGTAACGGGGCGACAACTTACCCTTCTTTCCAAATCTTGCTTGGCCCTTCATCGGCGTCACACGAATAAACACACGATCACTGGCCTCATATTCAAGAGGTCTTCTTTGAACATCCGCATGATTCTTTTGTCGGTCCTGAGCTGTTTTGAGCCTTTGCTGAATAGTTTTGATCTTCTCAAAAGTGTCTTGCACAATTTCAGGCCCAAGTAAAGCTTTATCCCTGACCTCTGCCCAACAAATCGGTGATCTACACCTTCTACCATACAAAGTCTCGTATGGTGCCATACCGATGCTGGAATGGAAGCTGTTATTATATGGAAACTCTGCCAGTGGCAAATAATCTTCCCAACTCCCTTGAAAATCCAAGGCACATATTCTGAGCATGTCTTCCAAGGTCTGTATTATCTGTTCTGATTGTCCTTCTGTCTGTGGGTGGAATGCGGTACTAAACCTCAATTCCATTTCCATAGCTTTTTGCAAACTTTTCCACAATCTAGACACAAATTTCGGATCTCTATCCGAAACAATAGATACCGAAACTCCGTGTAAATGGACAATCTCATCAACACATATTGTAGCCAGTCTATAAGCATCAAATGTAGTTCTAACAGGTAAAAAATGTGCAGATTTAGTCAGTCTATCAACTACAACCCAAATAGAATCCATACCTCGAGGAGTCCGAGGTAGACCAACAACGAAATCCATAGTCACATGCTCCCACTTCCATTCAGGAATAGGGAGAGGTTGAAGTAGACAACCCGTTTCTGATGTTCAGCTTTAACTTGCTGACACTGAAGACAATTGGACACATATTCTGCAATTTTTTTCTTCATTTTAGGCCACCAATAGCTTTGTTTCAAATCCCGATACATTTTGTTATTGCCTGGATGCATAGCAAATACTGACTTGTGAGCATTATCTAGAACTCTTTTCTTTAGTTTCGGAATATCTGGGACACACATTCGGTTCCGGAATCTCAACACTTTGCTTCAATGCTGAACTCTACTTTTGGGCTTGTATCAAATTCATCAATCACTTTCTTGAGGAATTCATCATCTTTTTGTTTTTGTTTAATCTCATCAATGATTGCCAGCTCGGTTGAAATAGCGGATATCAATCCGCCTTGTTCACATAATACCACTTCAATTTCAGACTTATCAAAATCTTGCAAGATCTCTTTCTGTTCAGTAAGCAAACAAGCTATACTCCCCATCAACTTTCTACTTAGGGCATCAGCAACTGTATTAGCTTTCCTGGGGTGATATTGGATTTCAAGATCATAATCCTTTATCAGTTCAAGCCATCTCCTCTATTTAGCTCTTTCTATGTAAAGAAGTATTCTAGGCTCTTATGATCTGTGTAGACTTCTCATTTTGCCCCATACAAATAGTGCCGCCAAATTTTCAAAGCAAAAACAACTGCAGCCAATTCTAAATCATGTGTTGGGTAGTTCTTCTCATGTGGCCTCAACTGCCAGGAGGCATAGGCAATTACCCTTCCATTCTGCATTAATACACAACCCAAACCTTTATAAGATGCATCAATGAAAATTACAAAGTTTTCTGTACCTGATGGCAATGTCAAAACTGGTGTCGTGGTCAGTCTCGTTTTTAGTTCATGAAAGGCAGATTCTCCTTCGTCATTCCATTCAAATGGTTGCCCTTTACGTGTCAGTTGGGTAAGAGGCACAACTATTTTCGAAAAGTCTTTCACAAACCTCCTGTAGTGCCCAGCTAAGCCCATAAAACTACGAACTTCTGTCACATTAATCGGTGTAGGCCAGTTCACAATTGCCTTTATCTTCTATGGGTTCACTTAAATCCCTTCCTTGTTGATCACATGCCCTAGGAAAATAACTTCATCCAATCAAAACTCACACTTCTTTAGTTTAGCAAATAGTTTCTTTTCTCTAAGTGTTTGTAGGACAGTTCTCAAGTGATGTTCATGTTCAAGTCTACTTTTGGAGTATATCAAAATGCCATCAATAAAAATCACAACAAATTCATCAAGGTAGGTTTTAAAAATTCGGTTCATTAAGTCCATAAACGCTGCTGGAGCATTAGTCACCCCAAATGGCATGACAAGAAATTCATAATGGCCATACCTTGTTCGAAACGCTGTTTTCTCAACATCTTATGCTTTCACTTTCGACTGATGATACCCGAATCTCAAATCAATTTTAGAAAACATATGTGATCCCTGTAACTGGTCAAACAGGTCATCAATACGGGGTAGGGGGTATTTATTCTTTATTGTTACCTTGTTCAATTCTCGATAGTCGATGCACAAACGCAAGGTTCCATCTTTCTTTTTCAAAAATAACACTGGTGCACCCCATGGTGAAGTACTAGGTCGGATAAATCCTTTATCAAGCAGATCTTGCAGTTGTTCTTTCAATTCTTTCATTTCAGTAGCAGCCATTCTGTAGGGAGTTTTAGAAACAGGCTAGGTGCCTGGCATAATCTCAATTGTAAACTCTATCTCCCTGTCCACCAATTCCCCTGGTAATTCATTTGGAAACACATCTGGAAATTCTCTAACAATAGGGATACTGTTCAATTCAACATTCACAGATTGTTCAAACAACACATAACACAAGTAACCCTGGCATGCTTTCCTGATTAATTTACATGCTTTCATTGCAGATATCAAATAAGGTGGAGGCACTACCCCATTACCTATATAAACAATTTCTTCATGTTCTGGTGGTCTAAACACAACCCGTTTTGTCACACAATCAATGGTGGCAAAATATTTAGTTAACTAATCCATGCCCAAAATTACATCGAAGTGTCTAAAGTTCAAGGGCAATAAATCAACATACAGAATAGCATTCCCAATTCGCATGTCACAAAAACGATATATAGATTCACACAATACAGATTCCCCGGATGGAGCAGATACACATCATAGCAAATATGGCAACAATTCTAGAGGTCTACTCAGTCTAGATGCAAATGCACAAGTTACGAAAGAGTGTGTTGATCCGGAGTCAATTAACACAAAAGCATCCTGATTACATATAGAAATAGTACCTGAGACAACTGCGTTAGCATTCCGTGTATCACCCAGAATAAGCGTGAAAACTCTCCATTGCCTCACGGTATCTCTAGTGGTGGTAGATCTCATAGTATTTCCCAGTTTTGGAATTGATGTCGTTGAGCTAACAGCCAATTTTCCACTGTTCTGATTACAATCTCTAGCCATATGCCCTTGCTTACCACATTTAAAACAGGCTCCTGACACACGGTAACAAACCCCACGATGCCTTTTACTACAAATATTACACATTGGGGATGTATCTCCGGAAGGATTAGAAGTACTTGAGGAGCCCATATTCTACTTCTTTAAGAATTTCTTCTTCGAGAAGAAGCTTTGTCTCTTATTACCTTTCTAATCAGTTATTGATCTGGTCTATCTAGCTATGTTGGCCTCTCATATTATGGCCCGGTCTAGCACCCCAATATAGGTTTCCAGCTTCAGGACATTTACCCTTTCTAAAATATCATTTCAAAGCCCATCTTCAAAATGCTTTGCTTTCTTGTAGTCGGTATCGATCACATGTGGTGCAAACCTGGCCAACTCAATGAATTCGGCCTCATACTTTGCCACTGTCATGCTATCTTGTTTAAGTTCCATGAACTCTAATACTTTCCTATCACGGACGCATTGAGGGAAGTACTTATCATAGAAAACTTTCAGGAATTTCGCCCAGTCAATGTCCTTATGATTCTCACGCATTAACATCTACCATCTTCTTGCTTCGTCTTCTAGCGTAAAGGTGGCCAGAAGTACTTTTTGTGTCTTTGAACAAGGAAACACCTCAAACAACATTTCAAAGCCAAGAACCCATGCTTCGGCCTTTAGTGGATCTAAACCCCCATGAAATTGTGTTGGTTTCATTTTCTTAAATTCTTTGGTGAGGGCTATTGTCCGGTCATCATCCTGTAAGTCTGGCACAGGAGGTGCCGGAGGTGGAGGTGGAGGATGCGATTGTTGCCACTATTGTTGCCACTGCTGTTGTTGCCTCAATGTTTCTGCCATTTCCTGAAGGAATCTTTCCATTCTATCCATTTTACCAGTAGAAGACTCCTCTATCTCCTCACCTCTCGTTCTCACCATCCGATTAGACTTACATTATACTTTATACAAAAGTTTCACAAGTATGCATATGATAAAGAGCATACATATTCAAATAATTTGCAATGCAAACAAATCACAAACTTATAACACATAATCATTCACATTAAAACATTTAAGCGTATTCTGGATGCTTTCAAATTCATACTTATCACATGAATGCATCATGGATCTTTTCTAGACGCTTATTGCTCATTTGGACAAGTGTGTGAGTTATTAACTTGTGCTCTGATACCACTCTGTCATGACCCGAACCCGCTCCTATGGGTTAAGGCCATAACCAACTAGTAATCAAGGGATTACCTACCGCCTCAGACCATATAAGACATAACTTATCAGAGTAAAGGGGCCAAACAGAAGCAAATTTAAAACTTTGTCCATAGAGCTGTGCTTATATGCACATCATAACATTTCACATAATTATCCATTAATAGCTGACACCAAAAGGGAAGTTAACATATAAACTGTACATACAGGATCATTTAAGTCTAAGTCAGTCAAACCCAAAGTCTATATACAAAGGCAGTTCAATGCTTTCGCCACCGTAACAAAACTATAACAAAAGAACAAAAGAGGCGAAGGCAAGTCTCGTGCGTGAGATGTTGGGCTGACTCTTCAAAACCTTGACTGTTTCTTGCATATTTCACCGAGGCCAGGTTTGGACATCCCTTGGCTCACCTACATACACATGAATGAGCGTGAGCGAAAGCCCAGTGAATAATATCAAATAAAGAAAGTACATTAACAAGAATCACATATATCAAACGGCCTTGGGCCATTTAGTATTCTACTTCGTGTACTATTTAGTACATTAGGCGATTCAAGCCGGAACATATCAAACGGCCTCTGGTCCACTTTGTCCTTTGATGGAGGCCTCAAGCCCAATTCATTCATGTATATCAAACGGCCTTTGGCCTAATCATTCATGTTCAACGGCCTCCGGCCCATTTATTCATATCTAACGGCCTCTGGCCCATTCATTCATATCCAATGGCCTCTGGCCCATTCATTGGCCTATTCATTCATATCCAATGGCCTCTGGCCCATTCATTGGCCTATTCATTCATATCCAACGGCCTCTGGCCCATTCATTAGCCCATTCATTCATATCTAACGGCCTCTGGCCCATTCATTGGCCCATTCATTCATATCCAACTATCATTCGAGTCAGACTATCATTCGTGTCAGACGGCCTTTGGCCCATTCATTCTTTCATTTATAGCAGACGGCCTTGGGCCCAACCATATGGCATAGTAACCATTTGTCCACAATTCAAATTAACAAGGTTATAAGACTTATAGGGAAATAAGGGATTGGATAAATAACATACTTCAAAATATCTTTATTAAGATATTACTCATAGTGTTCTGCCGGTGGGTTCACCCTTGAGCTCGACCCTACACATTACATAACACACATGGGTCATAAACGATTCAATATGTTCTTAATTCATACATCCCTCTTAGGCTTCTTTCTTATCCTTTTTAATTCGTTCATAATGCTCAATGCATGCCTAGGAGTACTTAGAAGTGAAAAAGAACGGAAAATGAAATACAAAACACTTTTATAAAATTTCTGAAACAGGGGTCCCCGCTCGAGCGGACCCTTTAGGTCTGCAAAAGTACTGGTTGCCTCATTTTTATGCTCGAGCGTGGATTCAGACGCTCAAGCTGAAAGTCATTCTACATAGCTCCCCGTTCGAGCGTGAACTTACCCGCTCGAGCGAACATTCATGTCTGCAAAAGTTTTGAGAGCTCGTATTTCCCGCTCGAGCGGCGTTTTCCCCGCTCGAGCGGACATGCCAAATTCTAGAAAATTCAGAATTGTTTTTGAGCCTCAAACTTGCATCCAAATCAACATATCTTGCATATTATGACTCAAACTTCAGATATACATTTACTAACATGATCCAACACCAAATTCATTACAATATGAAGCTCAATTTCATGAATTAATCACATACATGTCCCAAATTACACCAACTTATTTCCAACATAACAATTTCATGGATTCAAAACTCATGCTCTCATGAATTGTACATGAATGTGAGATATAGCTCTCATTCTCAATTTAAATGATGAAGAGATGATCAAAAGCATGAACTTCAATCAAAGATTCAACATGGATCATGTCTTTCAAGCTCAAAAATACAAATTCATGGCAATTTCCTACAAGCATGTGTATATTGACTTCCAATTTATCAAAACCAACTCATTTTCATCATAATCAATTCAATTCATGTTCTTGATCACCATTTAATCTTGAATTCACAAAATCACAAGTGCAAACCCATTAATTTACTCACCTAGGAGCCTTAATCTTCACAAATTCTAGTTAAATCTTGAATGTATCTTCAAGATCCTCAAGCCTCTTGATTAACCTTCAATTTGAGCTCTCTCTTTCTCTCTCTCTAAGAAAGCCTCACTCTCTCCCTAAGGTATAAAATCTGATTTGAGCCTCTAAACAACGAAATGGGAGTGTAGTTGGCCCTTATAAGCTCCTTCTCAAACACATTTATTTACTATTAAATAACTGAGCCCCATTTCATTAATTTAATCTATTTAATTTGATCCAAATCAATTTTCAATCAAATTTCACCTTAGGCTCTAAAAATTACGCCAATCACATTGGCATAGTCAATTTCGATTCCTGTAGCCGATAGGGCCTTCAATTTAAATTCCAAGGCAGAAAGTCAAACAGATTTTCCTACGGTGAATAGATAGAAATTCAAAACCACATATATTCATATAAATGGCACTCAAGATCATATCAAACACATAATCACAATCACAATTAAGACTAATTAGCATAATATGGAGCAGGGACATCCCAATATTCCTCTTATCAAATAACTAAACAAGGTATTAGAAATAATATGCGACTTTGAGCATTCGATACTTCAAAATTAAGTATCCGATATTCCAAAATTAATAAAAAAATTAATTAAGAAGTATTCGATACGTATCCACAAGTATCCAAGGAGTATCGGTATCTAATAAGTATCCGATATAGATATGTCTCCCTTTTTGAAGTATCCGTGCTTCATAGTTTATGATGCACAACCAATACTTATTTTCCTAGGGAAACCTCTATGCTTTGATCTTTTTTATTTGTCTGAGTATCGTTCAATTTTCAGCTTTCTTTTGATTAGCGACTTGTGATATGTTGGTAAAGTTCGAATCTAATTTTTCCACTAGACTCTGCACCTGGATTGTCCAAACAATGGCATTATTTTATTCCATTGAATTGTCTTCCTATCAAAATTTTCAGTTGTGAAGGGAATGCACAATAAGAGTGAACTTATTGCTGATTGCAAATCTTATTCCAATAGGTAGCAGTGCCACTGGAGTCATTACTGGAGAAGTTGTTGCTGGTGTTACCCTGTTGTTTCTCATACTTGCTTGGTGGCAGCGAAGGAAACCAGAGGATAGCTTCGTTGATGTACCTGGTTAGGGGACCAAGTTGAAAATGCCTTAAATTGATTTTTATTTATATTTTTTTTGAACAAGGCTTAAATTGGTTGTTACGGTTTTGTATAATGCATTTCCCCTTTCTCTTTGCAACTGAAGAGGGTCCAGAAGTTCATCTAGGACAGCTTAAAAGGTTTTCTCTGCGTGAACTACAAGTTGCAACTGATAATTTTAGCAACATAAATATTTTAGGAAAAGGT
Source organism: Camellia sinensis (assembly GCF_004153795.1). Classification (NCBI taxonomy): domain Eukaryota; kingdom Viridiplantae; phylum Streptophyta; class Magnoliopsida; order Ericales; family Theaceae; genus Camellia; species Camellia sinensis. The sequence continues at coordinate 183,443 of NW_021028993.1, read as the reverse complement.
AGGTTTGGTAAGGAATATAAAGGACGATTAGTCGATGGCTCTCCAGTGGCAGTAAAAATACTAAAAGAAGAACACACTCAAGGTGGAGAGCTGCAGTTCCAAACAGAAATGGAAATGGTTAGCATGGCCGTCCAACGAAATTTACTGCGTTTGCGTGGCTTTTGCATGACACCGACAGAACGATTGCTTGTTTATCCCTTTATGTCTAATGGAAGTGTTGCCTCATGTTTAAGAGGTACTACTTGCATGGATCTTCATATGCTTCCCTTTTTTAATTGTTTGTCAAGTATTATATTCATTAGAAGTTTTAGTAGATTTGATACAATATGCTTTATTTATATTCCAATTCCCAATTTGATACCAAGAGAAAAGGTTTGTTTGGTTTGATTTTTCAAAAACGGTTTTGTGACATCCTGTTTGGTTTCAATTTTCTGAATTTTAATTTTATGAAAATTGAGATTTTTATTTTTCGTATATTTTTTTTTAGTGAATTTTTTTAATATTTAATTTAACTAATTTTTTTTTAAAAAAAAAAAAAACTTTTTAGATGCACCTAACTTAGATGTACCTAAAAAGTAAAATATTTGTAAAACCAAACCAAGCCTTAATTCTCATCAAATGGGATAGACTGCATGAATCTTTTTTCTCAACTAGACTCTATCCAAGGCCATGTCATTAGTCAAATTAAGGAGATTCATATCTCTATTTACTACACTAGTCCACATCAATCTAGGTCTACTCTTTCTCTTAACACTTCCATCTATCATCACTGTATCACATCTATTTACTACTGCTTATGTTAGCCTCCATTGTATACTATTCATATCCATTCACGAATATCTATTCTCTCTCAACTTATCTCTCTCAACTTATCTTCTATCAATACTATTCATATCCATTCACGAATATACGCCTTTCTAATTTCTAATTCGCTAATATATTTCTTTTGAAATATCTACAAATAACAATTTTTCCACCCTAAAAAGTAAGCCAGAAAAGCAAACACTATTGACCCTCTCCATATGTAAACTTTCTTAGATCTTCCCTCACAAGTTAACTTACTCTTCACCAACAATTGCGTCATAGACCCGTTCTCCTCACTTTTCTTTTTTTGGTCTTCTTAAAGCTTTTGACAACTTTCCATGAAACCAACAAAAGACAGAAAATATAAAAATAAAAAAACAAGTGTAGGAATCAATGCATGGACTTGGGTTGGCAACTTGGCATGCATGCCCCTCCCTCCTTCCTCGAACTCCACCACCTCTCTCTCTCTCTCTCTCTCTCTCTCTCTCTCTCTCTCT
>NW_021028993.1:129103-170013 GCF_004153795.1 Camellia sinensis | reverse complement strand
AAGATATCGTCCACAAAGACGACCACGAAGCTGTTATACACAAACTATATACTCTATTCGTTAATTTATATAGACACCAATATTGTATAGTTTATTCGCCGGTATTATATCCCGTCGTTAATTATATACATATTTTTCTAAAAATGTCTGTCAATATATATCATCTAAATGATATTTTTTGTATATTATTTGATGATTTGTTATATATTATTTGTTGCTATGGTTGTTGGTTAGACAATTATTTTTGTTGCCATTGAACAATTGGAATAGTGGGTTTTCACTTTTTTCAATTTTGTTTTGTATTTTTTTGTTGCAATGTGAATGCTTACATTGGTATGAGTTTAGTTGTTTTGAAGGCGAGTTGTCTATTGTAACGCCCCAAGAACATACACAATAAAAGTACACCAACCATCGTTCTTTATGATAACAGAAGTAATTCTCCAACACTCGAATACATGATCATAAGATGTTTACAAAATAGTCCCATATCTTTTCCCGCACGTGCAGCACCCCTATATGCACGTGCGGCTCTCACTCCCGCACGTGTGGCACACTCTCTCACACCTCTTTCCACACGTACATATAAAGCATAATGCACCATTGACCCCCCCTTCCTCTCTGCATGTGCAGCCCAAGCCCCCACACGTGCGATTTTGCCTCCCAGCCAGAAAATTTCCCAACTCGACCCGTGACACCCTAAATCCAACCTTGCACCTTCCGAAACAAGTGAAACTCGGAATTGAAATAAATAAGAACGAGAATTTTGAGAAATTTTTTTCAAAAATAACGAACCCAATAGTTAACAAGACCTTACATTAAAACCCGACACTCTAACAAGAGTAAATCTGACATAACTTAAAGAGGGCAAGGCGAATTACGTACCCGGTCATCACAACCTCCCCACCATAGGAAATTTCATCTCCGAAATTAAATCAAATTACCCAACAAAAGAGGTTTCAAGTGATCAAAACCACGCTATCATAATTTCAAATCACAATATCAATTATCAACCAAAATTCACCATTATCGCCATGGTTTCCAAGTGCCTAGGTCACAATGTTAACAACAGCGGTTCGTGATACCACACAAGCATGAAACTTTCCAACAACAATAATGGCAATTCATAGTAATCCTATGCCTTAAAATAACAATGCACAAAACAACACATCGTTAACAATTTTAATACATTTCCCTCAAGCACTAGGGAATATTACAAATTAAAACAACTAAGTATTTTCAAACAAATTTGAAAAAAAAAAAAAAAACTGAAAACTCAAAATGGAAACACCTTTTTTGAGTTTATATTTTTTTTGTCAAATTTATAAACTGAGACTATTGATTTATAAATCAAAAAATTTACCAAACAAGTTTTTATTTGAGTTTTTAAAATTTTTGTAAATATAAATAGAAAACTGAAAATGTAAGGTGCCGTTTGGTAACACTTACGTTTTCAATTTTCTGTTTATATTTACAAAAATTTTAAAAACTCAAATAAAAACTTGTTTGGTAAAATTTTTGATTTATAAATCAGTGGTCTCAGTTTATAAATTTGGCCAAAAAATGAAAACACAAAAAACGTGTTTCCATTTTGAGTTTTCAGTTTTTTTTTTTTTACCCCCCAACACTAGTCACCACCCCCCAACTTGTTTTTTTTTTCCATTTGCAACTGGTCTCAAAACACTGCAAAAAGCTCCAGAAGGCTGAAACTCTATCATGGGAATCTGTAGGAGGGAGGCCGACTAGTTGTTGGCATTGAAGACCACCTGCCAACCACTTTTTGTGCTGAAAACCAAGAAAAGTGGTCGGCCAGCCACTTTATCTGGTCGGCCGACCAGGTTTTTGCTACTGGTTTCTGGTTTGTTGCAACAGAGAGCAAGAAAGGGGCATGGCAAAGTATTTGCAACACATATATGCACAACCACCCTCCCTATCATTACGTAAGCTCAAGGGAGTATGGTTCTCGACCCTCGGGCCACCAATCATGCATCTCGATGCATGATGGTCGAGGAGCCCAAGTTGTACAACTCAATATGAAATGAATGCACACACGAACACATAAAGCCTAAAACTCTATCATGTATAGTCAAGAGTGTCGGCGACCGAGAATTGAGGCACGTTTCATCACTTTGAGTATGAAACGTCTCTCGCTTCCCATGTTTGGACAAACTCCTATTCCAAACACAATGCAACAAATAACATGGCATGGTATACACAATGCGGCTCAAGCATGCAAACATTCAATGCAATGAAACAAGTATATGAACACGATGCAAGGGACAAGGATGAAAACATGCAACTAACATACTAGCATACACAATGCTATGAACTACACGGCATACGCAATGCTCATGACAACTAGTGTACACAATGCACATGGTAACTAGCATACGCTACGCAATGGACATGGCATGCACAAATAAAACAATCAATCATGCAACATCATGGCATTCTCAATGCTATGAACCACATGGCATACTCAATGCACAATGGACTTAAACCAAAATGGATAGGCCTCAGTCATGTCCAAATCAGTGGCCATAATGCTAAAATGAAGGCATCGAAAACACATACAAACATGTATGTCGATTGGCTCACCAATTGAGGCACTAAGGTGCAACTCTCAAGAGCACTAAAAGAGTGAAAATCATGGAAGTGTAGCAACACTAAATGCACTGAAATGAGGTAAGAAATGATGCCAAATCATTCAATCAACACAAGTATAGCATGGTAGGGTCCTTAAAACATGAAGCTATCAAAGAGGACTACAAAGGAGGCATGCAATTCATGGCAAAAATGCATGAACTAAGCATGGACAGAGCTTAAGTAGGTCAAAATAAGGACCTAAACATGCTGAGATGAGGGCTCAAATACCTAGGCAAGATGGCATGCATGCTAGGCCACAAACAAGGCAACAATGCATAACACTCAAAGGCATTCAAAGCATGAATGAAGTGGGAACATGGCAATGCTATAAGCTCTGAAATGAAGTATTAAATGATGCCAAATCACCTAAATAGTTCAAGGATAGCATGCAATGGTGCTCAAAGCTTGAGGCAAGCAAGAGCATTTATACTACAAGTATACAAAACATGAAGCATGTGACCAAGGCAACCCAAAACAGTCCTAGTACTTGTTAAAATGAGTCTAAAACATGCATGGAAGTAGGCCAAAATATGCTAGCATGAAGGGCGTGAAGCATGGTGAATGCAAGGCAAATAAGGTGGATAATACTACACCTATTAAGACCAAGCATGTGATGACTTAACCAATAAAAATCAGAGTTATATCATGGCATAATAACCCAAAATAACCACTGAAATGATGGCTCGCAAGCTATGGCATGAAGGCATACGCAATGATTCATGTTAAGGCGTAAAGGGGCAAACCCTCCAATGCATTGAATGTGTGACAAATGTGAATGTATGGCCATGAAACATGGACTGAAATCACATAAAAAGTGATGCCAAATCTCTGGAATAGGCCAAGCAATGCATGCTAGTGGACTCAATACATAAGCCTAACAAGCTAGATTGAACCAAGGCTACACAAAGCAAGTCATGCATGACCAAAACAACCAAAATCAGACCTTAGACATGATAAAACATGAACAAAATCTTCTTTAAGCTAAGCCAAAAGTATGCTAAAATGACATGTCAAAGCATGATGCATGTTAGGCTATTTCAAAGGGGTTGCACCACAAGTGCATGAGGCATGCAAGGGCCAACCAAACCAGCCAAAAACAGAGTCATGACATGTCAAATGATGGCGAAAAATCTACTGAAATGGAGCCAATACATGCTAGAAAGACATGCTACTTTGATAAGCCACAAATGGGAATACACTACACATACAAAAAGCAAATACAAGGTGGCCAAACTAGCCATAGACAGAGCTAAGGCAGGCCCTAAAAGTCATGAAAAAGTGCCTGAACCAAGCCTTGAAAGTATGAAGATGCATGCTCCTTTGATAGGCCAAAAATGTAAGCAAACAAAACAAGAAGAGAGGGGATCACCCCCATCTGATTTGAGGCCTCAAAACCACATGCCTACCACTGAAAATCCACTAGATTTTAGTGGCTAGAAGGCCAAGCAAGGACTAGCTCAAAGGCCCTAAACCATGGCACAAAACAAGGCCAAACAAGGCATGCAAGAAGGTAGAAGACCCTCAACACCCAAGAGGCCTTAAACAAACATAAAAAACACGTAAATAAAAAACTTTTTCCAGTTGAAAGCAAGGCCTAATTAAACATGCAAATGAGACCAAGAGAGTAACCAAAATAAAGCTTAAAAGGGAGAAAAGAGGTTACCCTTGAAGCACTGCAAAACTTGCAGATATCTCAGCCAAGAATTATCTTTTTAACCTCCAAAAATGTCCTCCAAGAACCTCAGTTCAATGATGGGGGTGTATGGTTAAGGGTTGTGGTGCAAAAGTGAGGAACAACACACTCTTTAGGCACCAAATATAGAGATATATGCTTATGCCTTAGGAAAATTTCAGAACGTCTCCCATGGAGAGGGAGAGCCTCTCTTATAGAAAAACAAAGCTTCAAGATTCTTGGAGAAGCTAAAACTTGGTTGCAATCTGGAGGATACAGTCTGTGCCCTCCAGCTGGCAAAACTGGCATCCACACAGTCTGCCAAAAGAGGGGGAGAGCTGCCGACCACTTAAAGTGATCGGCCTGCTACTTGCAGTGGTTGGCCGACCACTTAAAGTGGTATCCCAGAAAAAAAGTGGTCAGTAGGAGGAATTGGTGGCTTCCATACTAAAAGCAAGCCAGTGGTGGGGTGGGAGATCAGAAAGGTGGCCCAAAGACCAAGAAAACCAGTTTCTCGACCAGAAAACCGGCTAGCGGGAAGAAAAGTGGTCTCCAAGGGGAAAAACTGGTCTCCCACCCTCGTACCACCTTCCAAGCAAGGAAAACACGGTTTGTACCAAAAACAAACCAACACAGATGCAAAACGAGAGTTCGGTAGGCAAAGCGCGCAGCCGGGAGCCTCGAAACCCAACTGTTGAGCACCAAAAGTGGTATACGACCACAAAAGTGGTCTTTCAGACCACAGTGTCCTTCTAGATAGAGGAAACAAGGTGCAGTTCAAAAATCACGTTAAACGGAGACCGTTAAGCATTCTTGAGACAAGGCGTACGGCCGAGGGCTCCTAAAATCGAAAACTAGTCTCTAAACGGGAAAAGCGGTCTACGACCATGAAAAGTGGTCTATGAACACAAAGAGATGGTCTACAAGACCTCTCCCTCCCTCCGGGAAGAGAAACAGAGTTCGGTCCTCAGACCGAGCCGAAGCACAAAAGAGTTCAGAGGCCTAGAGGCAAGGCTCTCAGCCAAAACTCCGAAACCTCTAAACGAGCACAACATGCACCATCACCGAGCGCTCAATCGATGACGTCTGAGTCTTAAGGTCGGTAAAAAATGGGGTGTCTACAGTTGCCCCTCTTTGACAGAACTCGAAAGTCTTAAGTGACGGGAGTGAATGTCAAAGCCCAAAGACGACCCATTTTTGACAAGGCCGAAGACTTAGACAAACATGCAAGATAACAAAGAAATGTGCCCGCAGGTAGGGGCAAAATGTAAATGACATGCACAAAGCCGAACATAACTTATGATCATGCAAAGAAAACTGTAACGAAGCAAATATACACAATAAATGCAACGGTTTAAACAAGTGAATATAAAACAAACTTCATTACAAGCCGAAAGGATGTAAGAGAATTATACAATTCTCACTACGTCTCACACGGAGTACATACAATATCGTCTAGTTCATCTGGTTGCGCCAGCTTCAAATGAGCCGTACATACAATATCATGCCTGCATAAAAAAGAAACTCAACAGATACAATATCGTTAGAAACATGCATAGCAATGCAAGTGAAAAGTGCGTAATAACGCAAGTGGAGGGATGCATGACAATCAATCTAAGTGTGACGCATAACAATGTGGAAGGGATGCAAAGCAATGTAATGCACTAACAAGTGCAGATGAGGTGCGCGAGATAGCGCGAATAATGCAATGCACAAAACAGTGCGATGAGGTGCGCAAGATAGCGCGAATGATGCAATGCACAAGACAGTGCGATGCGTAAGATAACGCGAATGATGCAATGCACATGACAGTGCGATGGGGTAAGGTGCGCAAGAAATCGCGAACAATGCAATGCACTAACAAGTACGGGAAAAGTGCGCAAGATAGCGCGATGCAATGCACTAACAAGTGCTACAAGAATTTTCTATGCAAGATGTGAGAGAGCATGTAATGAACTACACAAGATAGTGCAATGCGCAAGAAAGCGCGAGTGTAAACTGCACAAAACAGTGCGATGTGCAAGAAAGCGCGAGTGTAAATTGCGCAAAACAGTGCGATGCGCAAGAGAGCGTGGAGTGTAAACTGCACAAAACAGTGCGATGCACAAGAGAGCGCGAGTGTAAACTGCACAAAACAGTGCGATGCGCAAGAGAGCGCGAGTGTAAACTGCACAAAATAGTGCGATGCGCAAGAAAGCGCGAGTGTAAACTGCACAAAACAGTGCAATGCGCAAGAAAGTACGAGTGAAAACTGCACAAAACAGTGCAATGCGCAAGAAAGCGCGAGTGATTACTGCACGAAATAGTGCGATGCGCAAGAAAGCGCGAGTGTAAATAGCAAAAAATAGTGCGATGAGCAAAAAAGCGCGAGTGATTTGAAATGCACTAGACAGTGCGATGCGTTAAACAGCACGAGTGATTTTGAAACGCACTAAGCAGTGCGAGTGAAACACAACCACAAGGTGCACAAGACAGTGCGAGTGATAAGAAATGCGAAAGTGCACAAGATAGTGTGAGAGAGATACAATGCACAAGAAAGTGCGAGGAAGGTGCACAAAAGAAGTGAGATAAAATGCATCTTCTGTGCAAGTAAGGTGCATAAAAAGTGCGATGAAATGCATGTTCTATGCAAGTATGGGGGCATTTTCTATGCAACATGGAAAGCATATTCTATGCATGAGACAGGCATATTCTATGCAACACTGAAAACATATTCTATGCATGATTCATAACGATGCGTGGCACACATGAAACAGAAGCGTATATGAAAGTGCACATTCTATGCAATAGAGGGGCATCAAACATGTACTCTGGTGCCTTCGATTTATCTCTCGGAGGGCTTTGCAACACACTCAGCTCAAAAAGAGTACACCCTGTTTATATTGGCAAGAGGTAACATCTGCATGTGAAAACCACATGTGCTGCTTGGACTGCCATTCTGACTTGAAGCAGGCTTACGCTTGAGGTAGAGGCGCACTCATACTTCGGTAGCATTAACAAGGCCTGAGGAGGTGCATATGGAATGCAATCTCGGAATTTCTGAAGGTGAAACACACTCAGATGCTCAAAATTTTTCCCATTTTCTTTTGCTTTGCAGTTTGGAACCTATATAGCTTTAGATAGGTCCTAGTTTTACTGTTTTCACATGACCTGGGTTGAACCCTGCTGTTTTATGAAAGAATAAATCTTGTTTTGCACAAATATGGAGAACGACACAACACTCTGAGTACAAAACGAATCATTTTTGAAATTGAAATGAGAAAAGGGTTCTCAACCGGGTATTGAGCCTACAACTGACCACAGCCAAAACGATTCAATAACGGAAAACAAAGGTAGAACAATCTAAACACAACTCAACAAATGAAAAACAAGGTAAAACAACCTAAACACATCTATTGACACTCAAACGACTCAAAACAAGAATCAAGACAAACAAAAACACACAAACACAACACTCAGCTGTGTTACAAAGGCAAGAAACCTCTTGGTGCACGAGGAACCAGTTTCTCCGGGTATTGTTTCCCACCCTTTCCCATTTGTAATTCTCTCATCACTCGGCCCTCAGGCTCTGTTTTTCTGAAAAAAAGCCCTTTTTCTCACTTTTTCTCTAAGCGCACATCTCTCTATTCTTCAATCTCTCATTTTTTTATCCCTCCTCTCGGTGGTTGATGAATAAACAAGAAATTGCGGGCTCTTGTCCCTAGCATTTTGCTAGATTCTCATTCTTCTGTGCACAGCTAGTGAGTTCCTCCCACAGAGGGGTTGCGCTACAACTAGGTGTGTAGCAAATCTGTAGCGGACATTGGTTGACGATGCTCTGCTGGGTAGTTTGGACGTGATCAAATCTGTCCAGGTGAGGGAGTGGAATATCTTGCCCCATTCCAGTTCGTGCTTCGCACTTGGCTTGATACCTCGTTGCTTGGAGGATGTGAGAGCTTTCTGTCCTATTGCAGTCAGCTTCAGTGGTGCCCTTTTCCGGCAGGTATGATGCCCTTTCTGGCAAGTGCGTTGATAAAGGGGAAAAGACAGAAAACCTGACTCAACTGTGCCCCTAGTTCATCATTTTGACCATTTTTTGTTTTTTGCTTCTGCTAAAACAATTTTAACCAAAGTGAGAGTTAGATTAACACACTTGTTCGATTTTTTGATTTGAAATCATGCAAGTCAGGTTATGAGCACCGAAAATTTTCTTTTTTTGGGTCCAAGAAATGGTCCAGTTTTAGAAAAATGGAATAATTTTCGAGAGAATTAGTCAACCTCATTAAAAATTCACAAAAACTATTTTTGCAAATGGCCACTGCTCGACCAACGCAGAATTTACTCTTGAGATGCACAACCTCAGATCCAAAACAATGGAAAATTACCCCTTGTCTGAACGACACTGTGTGGCAACTGAAAGTTGTCCCTAGTCTGAATGGCACCACAGTGCACTGTATGGCAACAAAAAATTGCCCCTTGTTTGAATAGCACCGCAGCATACTGTAACCAGTTCTCATAGTGAAGATCACAACCAAACTCTTGGATACAGAGAATACAAAGATGATCAGAACCATCACATGGACACAGTCGAATTTGAAATGTTTTACGGGTGGACTTCAGAATGAAGTTTCCTACGTATCCCAAAGATGGGAATCAAGCCTGACGTAGTTCCGGGTTAAGGTACACTTGGGTATTAACCTCTCCTTTTGTGCTCTAACTTTTGTCAAGGCCGCCCTTCCGGGTTTTCAACCTTGCGAGCTCTGTTTTTCTTTTCTTTTCATTTCTTTTCATTTTCTTCTTTTCTTTTCATTTCTTTTCATTTTCTTCTTTTCTTTTCATTTCTTTTCTTTTTTTCTCTTATTTTTATTTTTCTTTTTTTCTTGCTCTAACTTTTGCCTGGGTCGCTCTTCTGGGTTTTCGGCCCAGCGAGCCTCTTAAGGGTAAAAGTGTAGCTTTGGCCATGTCAAATGGTTTTAGGATCTCGAAGCCATCTGAATCCAAGAGAGTGGCTGCTGTTCGCTGTTGATACAGAAGTCCATCTAATAGGGGCTGGATTTGCCCCTAGTGTCATGGATAGGAACTTGATTGTCCTTCAGCAATACTTTCTTCTTTCATCCCTTCTAGGATTTGGCATTCTTGCCAGTCTTCGTTAGCTTGAGAAAAGTCCCAATTTTTGACTCTTCAAGCACATCTGACATTTTTTGCCCCTAGTCCAAGGGGCGCTTCTGATCTAGCTTCGCAAGCTTCCTTTGATAGCATCTGATCTACTTGCCCCTAGTTCAAGGGTTGCTTCTGATCTGACATGCAAGCCTCACATTGTGGTTGACCGTTGAACATTCTGAATCTAAGTTCAAGGTTTGAAAGCAAGGGGTCGAGTCTCAAGGCTGAGAGCGATCCTAGGCTGCGCAATCTCACGGGCGATTCCATACAGGTCTTCGCAGGACCACGCAAAACATTTTTTGAAACCTTTTAAGAAAGCGACTAGTCGCTCGCGCTGAAGGCAGTGTAGAACCAATCTGGATCAAGCTAGGATCCTTCTTAGTACTCACATTAACAAGCATGATCTCAATCATTAAGGGTTTAGCACGCCTCTCTTTCTCTCAGTTTGGTCAAAATTTTGCAAATCTCGAGGAATTCCTTCCTCTTTGTTTTCCTCACAATGTTCAAAAAGTTTTGAAAAACTTAGGTCAATGCAATGATTTCAAGGCACAGAAAAGTAGGCGAAAATGCACTGCCGTTCCATTCAAATTTGCTGGTACAACTGGCTCAAGGTAGAAACAGACGAAAAAGAAATGGTGCAAAAGACAAACACAAAACAAGAGAGTGACATTCGAGGTAACACCCCCGAAATCACCCGACTCCAACACAACAGGACTAACTTGATACAACAAGACAGACCTGATTGACTCAGTAAAAAAAGACTGACTCTATACAATGCAACAAGACTGACCCAATACCCAAGTCAGAAAGTAAAGTAAACAGCATTCGCAAATGCTCAAAATAGTGCGTGCCATCCCCACAGTTGGAGTGAACTGAGTGCCATCCGCAGGTGGTTCATCCCCCGATCACATAATCACATTATCCCCCAAATTCACTGATCTAGTACCGATAGACTTTGCAAAGCCTGGTGCGACGATAACCCCGTTGTCAATCAGATCTTGTATTTCGTGGCTAAGATGAAAACACATGTCAGTGTCATGGCCCGCTTGTTGATGGAAGGCATAGTATTGGGCAGCATCATGACTGGCCGGAAGAGGATTCGGGAGAGGCCGAGACTCAAGAGGTTTGAGATGGCCTTGTCTAACAAGGATTTGGAGAGCTTTGGACAAAGGCATATAGAGGGCATGGAAGACCCTCCGACCTCGGGGTTAGTACTTCAAGGTTTGTAGATTCTTGCTGGACGCACCAGCAAAGGGATTGGCAGGTGCTGGCCTGGTTCACTGATCTCTTATGAGTGGAGGATTAGAGCTAACAGGATTGTTTCTGGTACGACGACCCTTCTCCCGGTTTTCCCCTTGCTTCGAACTGCTCTCATTCTGAGTAACGAAAGTATTCTCCACAATCTTTGCAACAACTGCAATCACTTGCTGTTTGTTCATCCCTTCGGCTCTCAAAGGCTCCACAACCCACTGAAGGTGTTCATGGGGACCAATGCTTGCCCCTACCTTGTTCTTACCACCTGCCTACATTTTGCCAAGGGTTTGGCTTTCTTCAAATGCAACCCGTCCCAAGATTGGGGAGCCTTTTGACATGAAATTCTCGGTATGTGGTGTGGTCGATGACGGAGCCAATATCCCGAAGGCTAAATCTGTCACAGTTCTCTGAAGATTTTCGATCATTCTCTTCAGCTCAGAAGTAGTGGGCTCACGGGTTTGAGATGATTGGGGTTCAGGTGCATCCATTATGCATAAGTCCATGCTTTCTGAGATAAACACCTCAGGCTTAGGTAGATGGACTGGGGTGATGTATACGCTGGGGTCATAAGGGACGGCCAGTGTGTGGATTAAATTGAGATGTGGATGAGGTACTTGGTCATTGGGGTCTGAAGGTGGAGCTATCGTCCAGTTGTCGATGAGATTTTGGACCTCATGACGAAGGCGGTAGCAACGGTCGGTGCCATGACCGCGCTGTTGATGGTACACACAGTACTTGGAGGGGTTATGTCTGACTGGGAGTGGGTTAGGCAGAGGTTGAGGATCGAGGGGTTTGAGATACCCTCTTTCCATCAAGACTTTTAGTGCGCCAGTCAGGCTCATATAGAGGGGGGTGAAAGTTTTGCCCTGAGCTTGGGCTGGACCTGCGGTTTGTAGGTTTGGATTGGCAAAAGGGTCGGCTGTGGCAACTGTATTGATTTCGGTGGGTTTGGGAATAACGCTACTACCAGCATTGGTACTCCTTGAAATCGCCCTGCTTGTCGGTTCACTTGTTCTGGGAATGATCCCACTGTTGAACGCATTCTCGACCTGAACTCCCAGTTCATGCAAACTTTTGAAAGTGAATAGTGGAGCGACTATCAACTTTTGCAACATATCATGCTCGAGGTTTCGCACCACTATCCGCACTTGATCCCTCTCAGAAAGGCGATCTGTCATCTGTGCTGCCTTTGCTCTCCACCTTACAACAAATTCCACAAAAGGCTCTGTTGGGTTCTGGCGGGTTGTTTCAAGCTCTTGCATGGTCATTTCAACTTGGGTATTGTAAGAATACTGATCGACAAAGGCCTCAGCCAACTCTTCCTAATTCTGCTTCACTGTATTCTCCAACTTGGCATACCAAGTGGCTGCTATGCCCCACAGGGTTCTTCCATACAGAGAGAGTTTCTATGGCTTAGTCAGACCCATCGGCTTCAGGACATCCAAGAAAAGCCGGATATGTACCATAGGATCTCCAGACCCGTCGAAACGGTCAATATGTGGCATTTTGAATCTGTCTGGAAGCCGTACGGCAGCCTCGGTGTACCCATCCTCAATGTCGGGAATAGAGTTAAGGCCCTGTGCCTTCTTGAATTGCTTCTCAGGGTTTGTAATTTTCACTACAGTCGGATTTGAGCTCATTAACATCAAGGAGATAAAACCTCTCATTAGGCTGTACTAGGGGTCTAAACACCTAAGTTTGAGTCAACCCTTCTTGGGGATCCAGACCCTGCAAATCTTCAGTTGACGGAAGTGGGTCAAAGTTCGGTTGGGGTCCTGAGGCTGGATGTATGGTAGATGCCCTAGATGGGCGTTGTGTTTCAGCATTGGTCTCACCCTGCATGGCAGTTACCTAATTCAACGCTACTACTACTGCCACAAATTCTTCGAAACCCTGTGCCATCACAGGTCTGCTGATGATGTGACTGGTGACTGTCGGATCAGTTGAATCGGTGAGCCTTGACTGGCCTTTCTTTGCCTTGCCTCCGTGAAGGAACACTGATTTGCCCTTGAACTGAATCTCTGACCTGACAAAGTCTATCAACACTAGTCCAATGTTTCCAGGACTACCTAGCAAAAGGGAAAACAGGCAGCATCTCAGCCCAATTTCACTGGCATAGATACAAGCAAAGCTAAATAACTGTATTCGATCACTGATCACTGTTCCCCAAATTACTGCCCCAAAACTGAATCCGATACCCGCAGATATAATTGATTCTCAAAATACTGATGCCTGTAGGCCTGATACTCAGACTTGCAAACCGACACATGCATTCCTGTAGAGGCACACTCTAAAAGCACATAGCAAACAAATGAGAGCCAAAACACCCTTATGTTGGGGTAGGGTTTCCCTGTCCTATTTTGTCAGGAGCTAGGGTTTCACTACGCACGCAGCGGTTTCAACAACCTACAACCGGATAAGCAACCTGTCCTAGTTTGGAATAGTCACTATGGGTTCCGATATGCACTAGGCTGAATGGTCAAAAAGGGTGCCTCGGTAACAACCGAGGTTTGTGTTCCCATCGTGGCAGAGCCCGTAACCGGTCAGCCTTATGCCACGCTTCTCAAAGCGAGCCTCCGACAAACCGTTCAGGAATAGCAGACGGCAAACATAGTGTCCTAGGCGCACCAATGCAAATGCAATGCAAAGAAACACATAAGTATAGTCAAAACAAGATATCCTGAGTTCGAGTCAAGTTCTCTAAATCCCCAGTGAAGTCGCCAGAAACTGTAGACGCGCCCGAACATCCCGGGAAAATCCCGTTTTGTTCATTGGGCTCACTACAGTTCGGACTCAATGTCACGGTTCTTAATCTGATCTTGCAAAGTGCAATGCGATATTAATAAATCACCAAAGAGTCCAAATCTGACAAATCGTTTTGAAAAACTGATTTTTAGAAAGAAGTGCCAAACATGGACTACTTTGCCAGATACAGAGTCACCACCTAAATATTTTATTTTTGGAAAATTTAGGAAACCCTGACTCGTGCCTAAGGCCACGTGTCCGTCATCACCAAAGTTGCTTCGGGAACTTTGGTACGAGAGGGAAAGGTCATGCAATGAGCACCCCCGTTCGCCTGATCAAAGATCGGCCTTTACTAACATGATATCTTATTTTTGAAAACACATGTGCTCTTATTCCAGTTATTAACCTAGAATTACTATGTGATGCGCACGGCATACGAGTAGAGATTGGATCGCCTAAGTTGGAACAAAACATCTCGTGTTTGTTTTTGAAAGCGGTTTACTACTTGCAAGTAGGCTAAAATGCGGATTTTACCACCCTCAAGTGGGCTTAGAAAACATGGTGATTTGCCACTCTCAAGTGGGCTTAAAACTTGCAATCAATGAATTGTTCCAATTCAAATAATCCAACCTTCACCCACAGGCATTCAGGCAGTTATATCACATAAGCAGTTAGCCTCATGGCAAGCATGCTATCATGGCAGTCACTCACACACATGCAAGGATGCTAATGCATAAACACTTACCGAGTACTCTGAGCCAAAACAAAAGCTATGTTAGAAATCAATGCATGATCCTAGCTATGTCAAGAATGCCTAATGCAACACATACAAAACGCAACTAAGATAGGCTCGGCTATTCTAAAATGTCATGTGAAATGCAATTTGATACATGTATTCAAACAGGAATTGAAATACAATGCAGTTAGTATAATGCGCCGAACCCGGTGCATGCAAAACAAATGAATGGATGCAAACATGCGAGCATATGGATGCTAATTGAAACATACCCTAAAACTAACCATCGTAAGCTGGTAAATAAAAAGGAGAAAGAAATGGGGGTTGGAAGACATGCATCACACACATGCACACTTATTTACAACAGTTGTGCCCTCTCGACGGAGGATCCGAATGAATAATATAGAACCAACTAACTAATCTAAGCTAATCTAATTAAACTAGTAATTACACAAAAGAATGAATAACAAGCTACAGCTAATTATTACACAACTCTAACTAATTAAGGATGCGTGCCCGGTCACCTCGTGCGAAATCCATCGCGATGCCCCGATTTGCCTCTGTTTGCAACTGGTCTCAGAACACTGCAAAAAGCTCCAAAAGGCTGAAACTCCATCATGGGAATCTATAGGAGGGAGGCCGACCAGTTGTTGGCATTGGAGACCACCTGCCAACCACTTTTTGTGCTGAAAACCGGGAAAAGTGGTCAGCTAGCCACTCTATCTGGTCGGCCGACCAGGTTTTTGCTGCTGGTTTCTGGTTTGTTGCAACAGAGAGCAAGAAAGGGGCATGGAAAAGTATTTGCAACACATGTATGCACAACCACCCTCCCTATCATTACGTAAGCTCAAGGGAGTATGGTTCTTGACCCTCGGGCCACCAACCACGCATCTCAATGCATGATGGCCGAGGAGCCCAAGTTGTACAACTCAATATGAAATGAATGCACACACGAACACATAAAGCCTAAAACTCCATCATGTATAGTCAAAAGTGTCGGTGACCGAGAATTGAGGCACGTTTCATCACTTCGAGTATGAAACATCCTTCGTTTCCCGTGTTTGGACTAACTCCTACTCCAAACACAATGCAACAAATAACATGGCATGGTATACACAATGCGGCTCAAGCATGCAAACATTCAATGCAATGAAACAAGCATATGAACATGATGCAAGGGACAAGGATGAAAACATGCAACTAACATACTAGCATACGTAATGCTATGAACTACATGGCATACACAATGCTCATGACAACTAGTGTACACAATGCACATGGTAACTAGCATACGCTACGCAATGGACATGGCATGCACAAACAAAACAATCAATCATGCAACATCATGGCATTCTCAATGCTATGAACCACATGGCATACTCAATGCACAATGGACTTAAATCAAAATGGATAGGCCTCAGCCATGTCCAAATCAGTGGCCATAATGCTAAAATGAAGGCATCGAAAACACATACAAACATGCATGCCGATTGGCTCACCAATTGAGGCACTAAGGTGCAACTCTCAAGAGCACTAAAAGAGTGAAAAGCTTGGAAGTGTAGCAACACTAAATGCACTGAAATGAGGTAAGAAATGATGCCAAATCATTCAATCAACACAAGTATAGCATGGTAGGGTCCTTAAAGCATGAAGCTATCAAAGAGGACTACAAAGGAGGCATGCAATTCATGGCAAAAATGCATGAACTAAGCATGGACAGAGCTTAAGTAGGTCAAAATAAGGACCTAAACATGCTGAGATGAGGGCTCAAATACCTAGGCAAGATGGCATGCATGCTAGGCCACAAACAAGGCAACAATGCATAACACTCAAAGGCATTCAAAGCATGAATGAAGTGGGAACATGGCAATGCTATAAGCTCTGAAATGAAGTATTAAATGTTGCCAAATCAGCTAAATAGTTCAAGGATAGCATGCAATAGTGCTCAAAGCTTAAGGCAAGCAAGAGCATTTATACTACAAGTATACAAAACATGAAGCATGTAACCAAGGCAACCCAAAAAAGTCCTAATACATGTTAAAATGAGTCTAAAACATGCATGGAAGTAGGCCAAAATATGCTAGCATGAAGGGCATGAAGCATGGTGAATGCAAGGCAAATAAGGTGGATTACACTACACCTATTAAGACCAAGCACGTGATGACTTAACCAATAAAAATCAGAGTTATATCATGGCATAATAACCCAAAATAACCACTGAAATGATGGCTCGCAAGCTATGGCATGAAGGCATACGCAATGATTTATGTTAAGGCATAAAGGGGCAAACCCTCCAACGCATTGAATGTGTGAAAAATGTGAATGTATGGCCATGAAACATGGACTGAAATCACATAACAAGTGATGCCAAATCACTGAAATAGGCCAAGCAATGCATGCTAGTGGACTCAATACATATGGATAAGAAGCTAGATTGAACCAAGGCTAAACAAAGCAAGTCATGCATGACCAAAAAAACTAAAATCAGACCTTAGACATGATAAAACATGAACAAAATCTTCTTTAAGCTAAGCCAAAAGCATGCTAAAATGACATGTCAAAGCATGATGCATGTTAGGCTATTTCAAAGGGGTTGCACCACAAGTGCATGAGGCATGCAAGGGCCAACCAAACCAGCCAAAAACAGAGTCATGACATGTCAAATGATGGCGAAAAATCTACTGAAATGGAGCCAATACATGCTAGAAAGACATGCTACTTTGATAAGCCACAAATGGAAATACACTACACATACAAGAAGCAAACACAAGGTGGCCAAACCAGCCATAGAAAGAGCTAAGGCAGACCCTAAAAGTCATGAAAAAGTGCCTGAACCAAACCTTGAAAGTATGAAGATGCATGCTCCTTTGATAGGTCAAAAAGGCAAGCAAACAAAACAAGAAGAGAGGGGATCACCCCCCTCTGATTTGAGGCCTCAAAACCACATGCCTATCACTGAAAATCCACTAGATTTCAGTGGCTAAAAGGCCAAGCAAGGACTAGCTCAAAGGCCCTAAACCATGGCACAAAACAAGGCCAAACAAGGCATGCAAGAAGGTAGAAGACCCTCAACACCCAAGAGGCCTTAAACAAACATCCAAAACACTTAAATACAAAAATTTTTCCAGTTGAAAGCAAGGCCTAAATAAGCATGCAAATGAGACCAAGAGAGCAACCAAAATAAAGCTTAAAAGGGAGAAAATAGGTTACCCTTGAAGCACTGCAAAACCAGCAGATTTCTGAGCCAAGAATCAGCTTTTTAACCTCAAAAAATGTCCTCCAAGACCCTCAGTTCAATTATGGGGGTGTATGGTTAAGGGTTGTGGTGCAAAAGTGAAGAACAACACACTTTTTAGGCACCAAATATAGAGATACAGAGAGATATATGCTTATGCCTTAGGAAAATTTCAGAACCTCTCCCATGGAGAGGGAGAGCCTCTGTTATAGAAAAACAAAGGTTCAAGCTTCTTGGAGGAGCTAGAACTTGGTTGCAATCCCTCCATACACGTGTATGGAGGATACAGTCTGTGCCCTCCAGTTAACACAGTTGGCATCCACACAGTTTGCCAAAATAGGGGGAGAGCTACCGACCACTTAAAGTGGTTGGCCTGCTACTTGCAGTGGTCGGCCGACTATTTAAAGTGGTCTCCCAGAAAAAAAGTGGTCGGCAGGAGGAATTGGTGGCTTCCACACTGAAAGCAAGCCAATGGTGGGGTGAGAGACCAGAAAAGGTGGCCCAAAGACCAAGAAAACCAGTTTCCAGACAAGAAAATCGGCTGGCGGGAAGGAAAGTGGTCTCCAAGGGGAAAAACTGGTCTCCCACCCTCGTACCACCTTCCAAGCAAGGAAAACAAGGTTTGTACCAAAAACAAACCAACACGGATGCAAAGCGAGAGTTTGGGAGGCAAAGCGCGCAGCCGAGAGCCTCGAAACCTAGCTGTTGAGCACCAAAAGTGGTATACGACCACAAAAGTGGTCTTTCAGACCACAGTGTCCTTCTAGATAGAGGAAACAAGGTGCAGTTCAAAAATCACGCTAAACAGAGAACGTTAAGCATTCTTGAGACAAGGCGTACGGCCGAGGGCTCCTAAAACCGAAAACTAGTCTCCAAACAGGAAAAGCGGTCTACGACCATGAAAAGTGGTCTACGACCACAAAGAGATGGTCTACAAGACCTCTCCCTCCCTCCGGGAAGAGAAACAGAGTTCGGTCCTCAGACCGGGCTGAAGCACAAAAGAGTTCAGAGGCCCGGAGGCAAGGCTCTCAGCCAAAACTCCGAAACCTCTAAACGAGCACAACATGCACCATCACCGAGCGCTCAATCGATGACGTCTGAGTCTTAAGGTCGGTAAAAAATGGGGTGTCTACAGGGAGTTACTTGAATGTATGAACCCTTTCTGAACCATCTCTTCTAGCTACTTCTTCATCTCCACGAGCTCTTAAGGCGCCATTTTGTATGCCGCGTTAGAAATTGGTGCCGTTCCCGACACTAAGTCAATGCGAAATTTTACTACCCATCGAGGAGGAGGTCCAGGTATCTCCTGAAATACATCCTCAACCTCACGTACCACATCTACCTCACTAATATGCTGCTTAGGGATTTCTACCGAGCATAGAAAACTCGTCGTCACCGACTCTCCTCCATCGCTATAAGTGTGGGTAAGCCATGGCATATCGGGAATATCTATATTCACAATCCTTCCAGCACAATCTAGAGTCACAAAGTGTTTTCACAGCCAATCCATACCCAAAATAATTACAAACCCCTCAAACCCTAACACAATTAGGTCCGCATACAAGACTCTGCCTCAAAGTCAATCTCAAAATCTTTACACATATCATAAAGAGTAACGGCTCCTCCCAAAGGGGTCTCACGGATAGGTCTAAATAAGGAGGTAGTTACAAGGTGTTCTCTTTCTACAAACTGTCTAGATATGAAAGAATGAGAGGCACCTGTATCAAAAAGTACTTTAATGGGTACTTGAAAAAGATTTAAGGTACCTTGCACTTTGTCATTTCCTGGCATCACTGCAAATGCCCTGGCTAGAGCTGTCTGATCCTGTCGCGCCTGCTATTTCTGAGGGCAATCCTTAACTACATGTGCCAACTGTTGACACCCAAAGCACTTCCTATTATCAGTTGATGTGCTGCTGCTCTGATAGGTGGGGGCCTCTCCAACTGAGGTATGGGAGGATGATAACCCATCTGTGGCACTTGCTACCGCTGTCTTTGATAACCTTGTGGGCACAGACCACCTTGTCTCTGATAGTAGTGCCTCTGGGGCTGGAAATTGCCCTAAGGCTTGAAATTACCCTAAGGTTTGAAATTTCCCCAACTACCTTGTTGCTATGGCCTCTGAAACTGCTGGCCCCTATGCCTTTGATCATAGGGTCAATATCTGTTCCCATTACGCTGCCGGAAGTGACTCCCTATGGAAGTCTCTCCAACCTTGGCCTTCTCTTCAAATTGATTCTCATTTTCCTCATACTTCAGTGCCAAGTTAAGAACTTTGTCAAACGATAGCATCAAAGGGAATAAGGGACTTCGACAGGTTATGATTTAATCCCTTAATAAACTTCATACTAATCTTGTCTTGCGTGTCAACCAAGTAAGGGGCATAACAAGACAACTTATTAAACTTGGTAACATACTCGATCACTATTCTACCCTCTTGAGTCAACTTTGAAAATTCATCACTTAGCTGAGACCAAATAGCAGAAGGAACAAACTTTCAGTCAAAATGGGTCTTGAAATCTGCCCCAAGTCAAAATCGTCAAATCTAGACCTTCCTTCCATGAGTTTCACCAAAATAGGGTTGCTCTCTCAAGCTGATGTGTAGCCAACTCCTGTTTTTGAACCTCGATGAGCTGCATACGACTAAACACTATGTCACATTTCTGGACCCAAGCGTTAGTTGTAGTAGGTCCTCTCACTCTAGAGAATTTTTGACCTCCCAATGAACTAAAGTCTTTGTTTCTCTCCCTCCTGGCCTCGATTATTGTTCCACATTACTTGAAGTAACTAAGCCATCATCTCTCCTACATTAACCTGCACAGTATTGGTTGCCCTAGTAGCAACCGATGTTGTCGTTGCCACTGCTGCTGCTGCCGCATTCAAGTTCAACACACAAAAATTCATTCATAAATACCTAGAATAAATTCAACCATTAAACTAAACTAGCCAACCCGTGTTTTCACAATCCAAGAATCACCTAAACTCTCACAAGTCTAGGATAACTTAGAGCTCTGATACAAAACTGTCACGCCCAAAACTTGGACAATGAAATATTAAATTAGAACTAAACCCCAATCAATATTCCATCATCTAAATCCTAGGGGTGAAACAAAATATCTAAATGTTCTCGTCTCTATAAGGTTTAGAAAAATTTCAATGCTAAAAAAAAATACAAGGGATAAAAAAATTAACAAATGCCAACCAAACCATCCATCATAAATTCATGACTATCCAATACCTTTAACATTAAAGTAACAACAAATAGTCAAAACAACTTAAATAATGTAAAGTCAGAAAATAACCCAACATGCCAAACTATCAAAATACTGAAGTCATAAATAAATAAATAAATAAACTACTATCGACCCTAAACTCTAGAAAACAAAAGAAGTCGAAAGATATGTCTTACAATCATAGTTATTTCTCGTCACCACAGTAGTCTCAACTAATCCTGCAAAGGAAGTTGGGTTGTGGTCAAACTGAACGCACCCAAGATGCCAAGAGACAAACGGGTCAATATACAAGTATATTGGTATGAGTACAAGATTTGACACCCATGTGTCCACCAGACACAAACAAAAGTACATTTAATTCTTGTTACAAGACAAGACAAGTAGTTCCACTCGCACCGAGACAAAGGGTAGTTTCCCAAGATATAGTGGCGTTTAGTTTCTTACCCGTACACAACTAAATATGAATTGTGTATAGAAAAAAATAAAATAAAAATAATATGGTGGATAAATCTTGTATAAAAAGTTAGTAAGACCCACCATTCTGCAAAAAATAAAGTTAGTATAATTTAATCATAAGTAAATTACTGAAGAAGTATAAAAAATACTCCGTTTCATGCTTAAATCATTCGAATTGACCAAAACTCAAAACACAAAAGTTGTACAGAATCAAATTTCTTAAAACAAACGCAAACGATTTAGTAGAAACTGAACAGGTTGAGAGAAAGATCTGATAGAAGAACCTAGAAAGAATTCAACTAAAAAATCTGAAGCTGAAAACGAAAAGAAACTGCCCTAAGATGATTTTTTTTGGGAAAAAAACAAAACACAAAATGTGTTCAGAATAATGTTTTACTTCAGTTTACGCGAAATCAATAAATATGAGCTCGTTTCGTGGGTTAAAACAGTATCTAAAATCTACATTGCTAAAATGAGTAAAAACTATTATAACCAAGATCATCCAATTACAAGTTCCAATCGATCTTTTTAGTAAAAAGTTAAAATACAAAAGTTGTCTAGGATTACGTATACATGCCTCTGCTCAAATTTCGTAATTTACCAAGGTCGTTTACTATTTTTTTGAGATGTACAAATCAAAACAAATTAAACTATACCATTGGGTGGTTAGCATATACGTACGAGCGTAAATCAAAACACTAGTTTACTCTTGAGAACGAGACAACAATATATATCCACAACTCCTTATCTACTCATGAGAACAAACATAACAATGCTGAGCCTAAAGCATTTAAATAAATCTCATAATCCTTACTTTGTTTTTTAATATTTTTTTATACACTTTTTCTCACCAACACTCAAATAAAACAACAACTCATGGAGTTATGGTAGAGTATTCAGAATTTATCTATGAGTTCCTTGTTTATTTTAATTTCATATATCCATGAGTGTGATTAAATCCATAAATAAATATATATAAAAACCCTAAACCTTACATACATAACTAACCAAAATATTTGAAATCAATCAATCTTTATGCCAATACAATATCAAACCAACATCAAATAAATAAAAATAAATAAATAAAAACAACGAAATAAACATAAATCAAGGGAAGTGGGTTTTGTATTCACAATTATTTTTGAAGATCAAAGAATTACTTGAAGAATTAATGAAGCCACCAAAATAAAACCCTAATCCTTTCTTTTTTCCTTCTCCTCTCCTCTTTCTTCCGCCCCCTCTCTTTCCTCAGTCAGCTTCTTTGATTTCTCACGGAGTCTCTCTCTCTCTCTCTCACAACTTTCTCTCCCGCCACATACAACCCTTTGTTTTTCTTTCTTTCTTTTTTTCCCCCCTTCCTAATGGCAACTGCTATGAGTAAAACCTAATAACTATTATATTATATTATATTATTATACAAATACAACATATATAATATGCTATATAAGATCAATATATATAGCACCTTTTATATACATATAAAAAAATATAAACATATATAAATTTTCAGATTAATTATATATAATTAAATATCATGTTAAATTAATTAAATAACATATTAAATTCTCATATATCCACACAATTAATAAAGCCAAAAATAAAATAAAGTAATAATAATAATAAATAATGATTTAAGAAAAATTAGGGTCGTTATAGGGAGGGGAGAAAATATCTCAAAGAGTGACTTCTTCAGTGCATTGAGGACTTAAATAAACGGGCCATCGTGGTGGCGATCTAATACCTCGCTAGCGCGAACCAACCAACTCACCAGGTCGCAAGCACGACCAACCAACATACACAGTTGCAGTTGCCACCCTCCCTCGTGAGTGGGCCAGCCTATCCACGGCTTGACACCGCAGCCTCTCATAGGCAATGTAATCCTCCCCTAGCCAACCGACCTGAAGGCAACATTTGGTTATGGCCTAGCGCGGGCGCGACCTCCACATTTGGGCTACTCTCTAAGCCAACTCAAGATGTCCTAACCAAGGTCCAAACACCTAGGACAACCCGTGTCCCTACCTAAAAGGATAAAATGTGTCAGCTACACACTTACAATCCTACTTAATTCCTTTTTGACAACCAACACTAATCCATTCACACAAACACATTACTTAACCATTACCTATCTAAAATTCCTTTTTGTTTTCTTAAGTCGATAATAATTAATTAGGTCTTTCCTCGACTCTCAACATAGGCACAACTAGCTGTCTCCCAAATTACCAAAACAACCGAAAAGCATACGACTTCAACTTTCGAAACTCAAACCCCAAAACCCCTTTCATGCTTTTTGAAAAATCTCTCAACAATGTGCCTTTAAATATATTAAAAACTACCACATGTATATCTGTAATGAGGTATTGATAAGGAATAAACAAAGCTCTACCTTTTGAAGTGAAGATAAGACAACCCAAAAATCACCGGCAACGAAATGACGATCCGCTCAAATTAAATGAAAGCCCTCGCCAAGCTCTATATTTTGGTACATAGAACTAGGGGTAGAAAATGGGTTGAACTAGATGAAAACCATGCTTGAAAGCTTGAAAAAGCCAAAAATGGTGGAAAGGAAGAGGGAGAAAGAGAATATGAACTAAAAAATGAGATATTTTCAGCTTTTGGTGCCTTAAATAGACAAGCAAACTGCGGACACGAAGGCTACATCACGACCGTGATCAAGAAGACAAACCTGGTCGTTGGTGCGACCAAGGACACCACGAGTGCAACCTGCACAACTACGAGCCACCATCAAGGATTACGCAATCCATCGCAGGCCACACACCCTTCTCCCAACCAATAGACCATAAGCTAGATCACGGCCCCTCGTGAGTGTGACCTATATCCTACCACATTGTGGGTGAAACCAACATGATGCTTGTGCCACCATGCTATGATAGAAAACCTGGGTTGCTGTTCCACAGCCAACCTGAAGCACTCCATGACCCTATTCCTCCTAGACAAGGCCAAAATCACCTGAACACCCACGTGTCCCAACCAAAAAGAATAAAATGAATCGGCCTCTGACCAGGGCCACTACAATGAGCCTTCAACGAGGCAGAGGCATCTCACCATCACTTGAAAATGATTTTCCACTAAGAGATGAGCATAATTGCCCAGTACAGATAATATTAACATATATGGGTACTAGTATGTGTATGATCATGCATGCAAGTGATGTCATTTCATGTCAAAAAGGGTTTCATTTCTCATGAGAGTAACTATGTAAACTTTTCTCAAACATTCCAAGTCCCAGCAATTTCAATAAAATAATTGCTAAACCGTACATGAAATATTGAAAATCCCTAAGCTTGTGTTTGCAAGTAGCCTGTATAGAACTACCAAAAATTCACATTCTTTGGTTATTAACCAGAAGGGCAATTAGACACCTGACTCTACACAAATTTCCAAACTTGTACCAAGGATCTCAAGCCAACTTAATTCAATTTGCAAACATGTCTTACATATTCTGGATTTGACTGCATTATTTACTTTAATAATTCAACCAATTTTCAATTGTTATCAAAATAGTCCCATCGACAATTCTAAAAAAGAATACAATGACATACATGAGTAAAAACATGAAAATATTTATGCAATACATGATTTACAAATGAGTTTGAATTTTCCTAAATCCCAATTCATTTCCACAACACTAATGCAATCCTCTACCGATTGCCAAAAATAGTTATCTCTATCAGAGTATTCCACTAAGGCAACACAAGAGCATAACTAAATCAACATTTTCAAAATCTCCAACATTTTCAAAATTTCCAATATTTCCAAAAGATTTCCAATAATCTCAATAAATTTGACATTATCAATATTACCGAGGAATTTTACAATTTCCAAAGCAATTATCCATTTCTCACATCTTACTCAATACATAACATCTTTCCAAATTCTCAATATTCTAGGATTTGTTCAAAAACAAAAAAAAAAAAAAAAAAAAGAAAAAAAAAAAAGAAAAAAAAAGAAGAAAAATAGAAAATTACGGCTTTCTCAATTTTAATACCAAACTTTGAAATTAAAGCACCATTTACCAATTTGAGAGAGAAAACTCTAAATTTTAAACCAAAAAGAGAAAGCTCTTTATACCATATGTATATATATATATCAAAATCCCCAAATGTCTCCAAGATATATATCTAATAAAATACCACATAAGCATATTAAAGAAAATATACAATGTTAATAGAATCCCTACCTCAAATTATAAAGGGAAGAGAGAAAAAGCTCCAAAATCAAAAATGTTGAAATCACAATAGGCTCCAGTTAAAGTGAAGCTTTCGATGCGCTTTACACTTTAACTCAAGTGAGCAAGGCGAGAAGATGATCCAAAGTAGGGTAGACCAAGAGTTTTCTAAATTTTGAGTAACGTTTTAGAGGGAGAGGGAGAGAGAGAGAGAGAAGAAGTGAGGAAGAAAGAGAGCAAGAAAACCTTTGAATAAGATTTTTAGTCAATGCAATCGATCTCATTTACAAGAGAAATCAATCACTGAAATGAGATCAATCTGCTATTGATTGGAGCGCTTTTTTGAATTTTCAAACAAAAATAATAGGTTGAGTGATCGATTGCACTATTGGGAGCAATCAGTCGCCCAATTATAATCGATCCCTTTTTTTATTAGAGCTCTCTATTTTCTAAAGAAAATGGATTGATCACTCCCAAATGTGATCAATCACCAACCTAGAATTTTGAAGAAAATGGCTAGGAAAAACCTCCAACCAAGCCAAAAACTCAAAACAAAGAGATAGAAGAAGAATGAAAAAGTGTGGCGCTGGGTGAGAAAATTTTTCCGAGCAAGATCTGTTGGTTTCAAGTTGAATTTCTCCATTTTTCACTTAGGGTTCAACCCTAATCACTTAAAAACATGATAACCCAACAATATTCAAGTGCAATCTCATCTCAAACACATCAATTTTTGCCTCAAGTTCAAAATCAACGTCTCATCTTTCATAATCTTAAAAGTTCCAAAACATAACCCACAAACAAACTTGATCCTTGCATAAATCTTGTTCTATGGACAATCTAGAGTTCATTTCATATATTGTTCACAAAATTGAACTCCAATCATGCAAAATCAAAGGACCTAAGTTCTAATTTCTTAAATTTAGCTCACTTAAATACATAACACAAAACCCTAACCTAAATGGGTTTCAAATCTTCAAATCTCTTTATGATTTCATGAAATTGATGAATTAATCATAAGGGTTAAAAATAGATTTCCATACCTTAGTTCATATCCTTGTTTTTCCCTTAAATCTCTTCAAGTTCTTCTTCTTCAATTTTGTCTTCAAATTCCATGGATGTTGAGCTCTCTCTCTCTCTCTCTCTCCTCTTCTTTTTGTTGAGCCAAGCAAGGCTCATATACATAAACACATATATAAAATATAATATTTAATAAAATCAATTTAATTCATTCTGAATCAGATTTTTACAAAACTTCATACTAGGCTCTAAAAATCATGCTGATCATAAGTATATGGCTGGTTTTGGTTTATTATGCCTCTAAGGCTTTCAATTTGCAGTGCAAAGTTGCAATTAAACCACCCAAAGACACCTTAACGAATCAGACGAAATAATTTTCAATTAACCTTCCCAAATGGCTCTAAAAATTCCCATTAGCATATCCATGTACTCAATTTCGATTTCTGAACCCATGAAAGTCGGCAATTTCAGTTTCAAAGTCGTAACTCAACAGATAATTCCTCAATTCAAACAGATATAATTAAATTAAAGCACATTAACCTATAATTAAATAAAGATATTTTCTAATACGCATCTTGGGGTCGTTACATCATCACTCCTCCTTCACTAATCTTAATGAAATAAAGATATTTTTTGATACGCATCTTGGGGTTGTTACATCATCACTCCTCATTCACTAATCTTGTATGATCTATGGCGGATTCTTGGTGTAATGAGGTGAAATCAATGGTTTTGTGACTAGGGTTTTGGACATGAAGAGGTGAGGGAGAGAAAAGAGAGAAAAGAGAGAAAAGTGAGAGAAAATGAACAAAAAGTGGGTTTTATACTTGTTGATCCAAATAGACCACTCGAGCGACCACTCTTGCGCTCGAGCGTCAGAGACATCACACCGTTTAAGCGATAAAACCTTTTCTTGAGCGCATAATGCATGCTCCCAGAACTTCAAACCAAACAAGGTAAACTGCTCGAGCGACCAAACCTGCGCTCGAACGAACTTCAACATCTCCTAGAATCTCAGACATGTAAAAGCACTGGATAACCTGCCAGACCGCTCTGGCAAACAATCTGTCGCTCGAGCAAAGAGGAAGAAGAAACAAAAAAAATTTCCCAGACTGCGAGAGCAAAATACCTACATCATGACAATAATTGTACTTTTTATATTTATTTTTTTATGATAGTTGTATAGCAATTGTATTCTAATGACTAATATTATATTTTTCATCATGCAAGATATTCATGGCACAGAAAATGAGACTTAACAACTCTTGATATATAAAAATATATTCAATACTGATATTAATGCATTCTTACACCAATAGTATGCAAATAATGTAGAGGCCCAAGTCAGAAAACCCGACCCGTTTAATTTTTTTTGATTGGGACACGGAGTTGTTCGAGTGGTTCTAGTTATATCTGGGTGATTTGGACTTTTGGCGTGTTTGGCCTGGCTTTAGACTAACAACCCAGGTGTTCTATCTCTGGTGGATCGCGTCTACGACTACCTTTCTCACTCTCGCAGATGGGCAAGTTATGCTTGTAATGGACTGCGACCAAGCCACCATCAAAACATGGTTTCAGGTCTGCTGGCCCAGGGGAGGGTGTGTAGCCTGCGAAGGGTTGCGTAGCCCATAGTGGTAGTGTTAGTAAAAATTATGTTGGCTCTAGATTGATAGCAACCAAGCAATAATTCAAACTTAACAACTTAAATAAGAAAAATCAAGCAATTGTGATTTTGGTTCTAATGCCTCAAGAAAATGAGGACTTCTTTGGATCAACTGATGTAACAAAGTAAACAAGAGGAAAACAAACTGTTTTATATCAACTGAACAAACAAAGAGCAACTTCGAATTGAAATCACCTATGTTCTTTCAACAAGTACGAATTACAGTGAAAGAAACTACTCCTAAGTTACAATATGAACTACTCCTAAGTCTAAAAGTTAAGTTGTTTTGTTGTTGTTGATGTCTTCACATTTTTTTCCCTTTTAAATTTCTGGCTTCTTACAGTTCTTCTCTTTCATCTCCCCATGATCTCCTCAATCTGCAATTGTTGTTGTGTAATTGCCACAACTGCACCCCCACTTTTCCAACTTCAACCTACATCAAGTCTTCACTTTTACCTGTCGATCTTCTTTCCCTTTAAGTTAACATATGTCCCTAAGTTCTTTTGACCTTCCTTCGACAGAGAGAAACTTGCATTTTGCTTCATGCTTCCTCTTGAAAGGCTGCCCACTAACTTCATGATTATTGCCAGTAACTGCCCCATCACTTCTAGTCAATCCACAAACAAAAAGTCCAATTTTAACTACTAGTCTTGATCCTCTGATGCTGGACATCCACTCTAGACCACCTATCGACAAAACTAGACAAAAATAGGTGCAAACAGGTGGCTCGCGAGTGTGCAGGTCGCGTCCGTGGCCTTCTTGGTCACGCTTGCGACCATGTTTTCTCTATGTTCACGCCTACGGTATCTTTGTTCACGGTTGTAGGCTGTCTGGGTATAAAAGTCATGGAAAGATAGAAATATCTCATTTTGAGTCTCTTCTCTCTTTCCTCTCGTCCTTTCCGCCATTTTTATTAGTTTCAAGCTTGGTTTTCATCTACTTCTACCCATTTTTTTTTATCCCTAGTCTCATAGATCAGAACATAGAGCTTAGTAAGGGGTTTTTTTTTTTTTTTTTAATTTGAGTATATCGTCGTTTCATCATTGGTGATTTTTGGGTTGTCTTCTCTTCGCTTCAAGAGGTAAGGATTTCTTTGATTCTTTTCAATACCTCGTCTATGGATAGATGTGTGGTAGGTTTTCTTACAAAAAAATCATATCTATTGTAGATTTCAAAATCATGTAAAGGGGGTATTGGGGATAAGTTTTGGAAGTTGTAAGTGGATGATTTTCAGGTGTTTTGGTTAATTGGGAAGTAGCAATGTGTAATTGGGTTGAAAGTGGGAAAAAACCCTAATTTATTATTAAGGGCTTAGTTAATCATAAAGGGGTAAAGTTGTGTAGTAACCGAGTTATGTGTTATGAAATGGAATTAATGGCTTAGTTGTTGAGAGGTGATTTCATTAAGTCTCGTGATTCTTTTGATTATATGCCATGTTGAGTTGATTATGGTAGTGTTTGATCTATTGGGATTTTATTGAATAAAAAGGGGGTTTTTGACTTGTGTTGAAAATGTTAAGGGTTTGGAATAATAGGTTTGGTTTTGAAAGAAAAAGGATGAGTTGGAAGCTTTTCTGAAACGGAACCATTGTGGAACTTAATTTGGGTTAATGGTTTATTTATCTGTTTAGAGATTTTGTCCTTAGTCATCGGTGGAGGACGACATTGTGTTTTTGAATAAATTATGTGTATGTATTACACCTATATAGTATTTGTAGTTTAGCATGTTGTGCTATTATTTGTATGTTGTTTGAGAGGTCCGTTTCTCTCCGGTTAAGTCGATAAAGTGTGATCCTTTAGTAGAGTACGAAAGTCCAACTTGTACCCTAAATAAAGTATGAAAACTACACGTCACTATTAAATGTCTCTCCGAGTGGGGCCAGCAAAGCGTGGCACATTGATAGAGGTTTCCTCTCCCTTCCAGTTTGTACCCAAAAAAGTGTGACCTAAGGAGCATTCCCTTCCAGGGGAAGCCAGTAAAGTATTAGGTACATTATGTGTTTTATTTTATTGATATATGTGCTATAGGTTGATGAGAATGAAAGTATGTATTACTTTCCATTATTAGCAGTGGAAATATGTTTATATGTTTATCTATTTGTTATTATGCGTGTACCTGGTGGTTTGAGGTTTTGGGTTTAGATTATGATTTGTGGGTATGAACATGTTCTCTTTAGAATCAAATGTTAGAGTGAAACTCTTTTAAAATGAACGTAGAGGGTTAATGAAAGAAAGACGTGTTGAGAGATAGTGTTACATTAATTGGAAAACTAGAATGGGATTAAGTGAGTTATGTTCTATGATGTCAAAGAATATGGAGATTTTGGAAAGAAAATGTATGTGCATAGTATATTCTGGAATATAAAACCGTTACACTACAGATACTATATTTCATGGTGCATTCATGATCATAGCTATCTGTATATTGTTATTGCTTAGAATCATGTTGAGATCTCTACTGGGCTTCGTGTTCATTTCACGTGTTGACAAACTTTTCAGGTACATGGCTGGAAGGATTGTTGGGACTAGAAGTCTTTAATTTATTTATTGGCCATAGGGCCTTTTGTTTGTTGGCTAAATGACATGTATGGTATAAGGGTAAATCCCTTTTATTTACTATTGTTTAATGTAAACCCGAGGGCATTGTATAAGGTTCGTTTATATATTATCAGTATTGTGAGAGAGAATGTCATTCTTTATTTATTTGTCTGTGTGACCCGTGTATGAAATTATTTAAATGGATAATAATATAAAGGATTTGGTATTGGATTCCTGTAATAAAAATTGGGGCGTTACAAATAATGCGCAGTAGTTGGTTCAATGAATTTGTATTATGAGATGAACTATTAAACAAAATTGTGTAATTCTGCAATTAATTTCATACCTTCAATTGTATTATATGTACGGATTATGAAAAATTGAAGTGAGAAGTTGATAGAAAAAGATTTGTGTAATACTATATATTTAAAGGACATGTTTATTGTTTATTGTTTATTGTTTAATACAAGATTGTGATTTCAATAATCTAGTTATAAATTAATGTTTATATTTATAAAATTTCTCATTCATCATTTAGCCGAGTATTATTCATTTTTTGCTCAGTTGTATTTTGGATACAGATTAATTTACCCATACAAATCTCCATACTTTGTGTACATGTCATATACTAATTTAAGAGACACGCATTGCAATACTAATAGGTGATGAAAAATCATGTACCAAGTGCAACTCACGTGCCCAACTACTAGTTTAGATAAAAATATCAATGTCCTTCAAGAACACAACAAGTGAGGTTCTCTACTTAAAACAGATAACAACATGATCATCACTATAATTTGGGTACCATGATTAACAAGTAACATGTCACAAAGTTCCCGAGGCAATAAGCTTGTTGGATCCAATATCAAACCAGGAGTCATCCTTGGGGTGGCGACCCAGGCTTTTTCTTTATTAGACGATCTGATTGAAGGTCATTCAGCCTAACCCAGGTCTATTCCTTACAATCATTGAGCGCTAGAGTCATTGTAGCCTAACCCAAGACTGTTCCCTAGTGGCCAAAGTCACCACACACAGTGGAATAAATTCCCTAGACTTTGGTGTAAATATGGTCCCAATAATCAATACAATTCAGTTCTGCAAAACATAATAGTTCACTATTACAAACATGAGACCATTTCAAACATTTTATTATATGCCAAGTTTACACATGTTTCATAAATAATTTAATTCCATTGATAATATAATAATTTTATCAAAACAATTTAGTACTGAAATAACAATTTAATTTTACAATGGTTTCGGGTAAGGGAACATTTATAAAAATATTTAGCATGCAACTACTCACTTGAAAATGGAACAATATAATCCTTTAGTAGAGTACGAAAGTCCAACTTGTACCCTAAATAAAGTATGAAAACTACACGTCACTATTAATTCAAAAATACGAAAAGGCATAATAAACTAACCCCATGCTAGAGTGCACTAACATGGCTCAACCAACTCACCGTTACTCTTAAACAATACTTAAGTTCATGTTCTTCAAGGTCTCAAATTATGCAAGATATAGGTTTAGGTCGAAACTTAATTAAATGTGACTTTGAGATAAAATAGAATTTTAAAAGTGTTATCCCATCTATTCGTTAGCTTTGAAAATTAAAAACTCAGTACACCTTTCAAAATTTTTTGAAACCCTCCAGATATCACCTACTATGTGTTAAGTATTCAAACCCAATTGGTTTTACTTGATTTACTTATCAATAGAATTATTTACAATTAATTATGTCCACAAGGGTCGCTTTCTATAGCACTTTAAAGAAATTGACGGTTCTCTTACTATTCATGAGCAATCGATGCAAGGCCAAAAAATGTAAGAAATTAGACTTGGAAACGGTTCTAATGATGCTGATTTGATAATTCTCAGATTTATACCCAAAGAGAACGACACTTCTGAAGTTACTGTTTTACACTAGTTTTTGGACAGATTTGAACGTATCAGTTTATATTGATTTTAACTCCCAAAAATTATGAGAAAATTATGATATGAGACTCAAGATGCAATTAAGCTATTGTAAAAATTTCAACTTAAAATTCATCCATTTGCAATGATTTCTGTAACACCTTGAAAATTGACATAATTTTATTAGTTACCAATCCATTATTATAATTCAATTCTATAACCTTAATAAATTCTAGGTAAATAAAGATAACAAATTATAAATAAAAAACCCATCTATTTCTCGCAAATCAGTCATCTCATACATTACAACAAATTACAGTATAAGAAACTATATATATATATATATCAAATCGCCCTAGAGGCTTACACATTTCAAAGTTAAGGCCCTTGATCACAAAGAAAAAAAAAATTCTATCTCGGCAGATAAGCTCGTAGTTGAAACATAAAACATCAAAAGAGTTTCAATACTCCATCTAAAACTCCACATACTTCTCAATGAACGAGTCACATCTTGATCACCTGGAATTTGGGAATATCTAGCCCATAAAACGGGAGTGAGCAATGACACTCAATAGGAAATAAACTTAACACATTATAAATATATATATATATATAAATGCTCATGTTGGTTATTTTCATGCAACATCTCATAATGTATAAGTCTTGTAACTTTGTTTGACATTCAATACTCAATGTAAACTTTAAACCCACGATTGACTCAACACTTGGACCTTAATTCTTCTTTAGAGCATCTCTTTTTACTTTTTTATAAAATCCCAAAACACATCTCGTTATACCCCCACATTTACAGGCCACCAAGCACGGAAGGGCAGTTGGGCACCTTCTACATTTTTAAAAACACCTCCACATTTACCGGCCATCTAGCATGGAGCGGCAATTGGACACCCATTACATTGTTAAAAAAATACCTCCACATTTACCAGCCACCAAGCACGAAAGGGAAATTGGACACCTAACACATTTATTCAATCGTATCCCCCACATTTACCGGTGCTAAGCACGAAAAATCAATTGGGCACCTTAACCATATACGAATGACATTCCCACATTCTCTGCCCACCGAGCATGGAAGGACATTTGGGCACCTCAACACATATAACACGTTCTAAGATTACACACACCCAATTACACAACTCAACACTTAATCCAACACCTTGCGGATGCAATGCAAGAGTTCATAATATTGTAACTTAACTAAAGTCCAATTCAGTCACAAACAAAATCAATACAATAAATACGATATGAAATACATATATATTTCCATGTCCCCAAGTCATCACCGCTATCAATTTTAATTATATACTAATTGATACATTGAACCTTTCAACGACTTCCTTAAATCCTCTATTTACATCATCATAACACCAATCTCGTTCCATATACAGATACTCAGTAAGATTAATTGAAATTTCAACATAAAGTACAATTTTAATTCAAACCCTCATTTAAAAACAAAATCCCAAATCTATGGTTTGAAGAAAATTTGGGGTTTTCTTCATTTCATCATCAATCCACCAATCACCAAATATTACTCATCAATATCTTAAAACATTCTAAGTATTTCAAAAGTTTGAGAAAAAACCCCAATTTTTGAATATAAATATCTTTTAGTCAAATATTTCAAACTCAAATCAACCCACACTTCCCATAATACAATATAATCAAATGAAATCATAAATGATTAGAGTTAAGAGAACTCCCAACCTCAAGGATGAGAGCTAACTATGAGGACCCAAGCAAAGACCTCCACGAAACCATGATTATATTGGTCAAAAGGACGATCTACACTCCTCCTTCACTAATATTGCATGATCTAAGGTGGATCCTTGGTGTAATGAGGTGAAATCAAAGGTTTTGTGGGTATGGTTTTCAGGCATGAAGAGGTGACTTCTGTGCTCGAGCAAACACAACCAACTCTCAAAATCTTAAGCCCGCAAACAAGAATACTGGATGCCTCGAAAGACTGCTTGAGCAAACACTTCTTCACTCGAGCTATGAAGAGAGATTTTCAGACTGTTAAAATTTCTTGAATTTTAAAATTTACAATTTTGTGCAGACTACAAATTACACCATATACATTAATTTAGGTTCTTCTTAAAATTGCTTAACAATATATATATATATATATATATATAACCCTACATATGTTTTGGTAAATAAGTGCACTAATTATGTACTATTATAAATGATTATTCAAGACTTTAAATAAAAGAACAATCAAACACTAAACAGCTACACCCACACTCACGCAACACGTATGTAAGGCCTCTCTTGCCAATACACTGTGCACGAACAATGGCCAAACCCATACTTGCCATGATACCAGCCCCACCACTAAAATATATACAAAAATAAATGTAAAACCATCATATACATATATTAAGAAAATAATTTCTTGGTAAGAAAGAAAAGAGTTTGGTCTAGCCAATATACCACCGAACTTGAAGAATATAAATCAACCCTATAAGTCTCTCTCTCACGGCTGCAATAGAGATTAAGGGAACTATATGGGAGTTTAGGGTTATAAAATCCTATATATAAGAGGTCTCTTTTATTATTATTATTATTATTATTATTATTATTAACCATTAAATTTGTGAATTTCCATAAAAAAAAATATATATATTTATAGTTTAAAATTAACTAAAATACTCTCTAATAATATTTAATTTGCACTTTAAACCATAATATTCGAGATTTGTAAAATATTTATTATTACCTATTTATTTTTAATTTTATATTTGTGTTCTTACATTAGGTGCCCAATTGCCCTTCTGTATTTAAGATGGTAAATGTGACTCTTTGGTATATAAAATTTATATATACCTATTTGACTCTTACTTTGATATTTTAGTGCACGTTTACCTTCCCGTACTCAATATTGTTTTGCTTTTGAGTAAAAGAGCATTGATGTATCATTCTTTTGAGAAGGAACGGAAATATGGATTTTTGGCATGACATTACATTGGCATGATGATACTTATATCAAATGTTTATATACTTTGTTAAATATATTTCTATTGGACAATTTTGCTTATTCCTATCATAATTAACATTTTTAGGCCAAGATGATGGAGTTCCACCCCATTTTTTTTTTTTTTTTGAACGGCAAAGAAAGAGACTTCATTGATGTAAAATGTAGTACAAGGTATAAAACAAATTACACCAATAAAGAGAAAAAGAGGAGGGGTGCAGGAGTATCACAATGAGCTAAATCATCCCAACAAGATTGGTACCAAATAGCCCATCCTATCATTTGCTAGCACCCCTAAATTGGTGAGGAACCAATGAAAGGGAGCATGAACGCTTGTTTTGATGTGCAATATCTGATATAGCTATCGAGCTAACTTGTTTGGATAGTGTTCTATTTTTGATCAATACCATTGTCTTGAAAATAGTAAATCTTTAGGTCATTTTTATTTGTAATTCTCTAGCTCCTTGAATTGCTTGTAAATTTTATATTGTATTTTGAAAGGATGACAATGGAACCTGAATTTCTAACAATTGGGAAGGTCAATTGGAAAGAGGAATGTTTGTGGATTTCAAATGGTTATATTCTACGTAATAACCATTTGAAATCCAATTGGGAAGTTCAATTGGAACCTGAATTTTCTCTAAACTTTTATTTTACACCAAGAATGGAAATAATGATAAATGATTGATAATTATACAATGAATAAAAATATCGAAGTGTTACAAAATTGGTGGGCAATCTACTTTAGATCTTGGTGGAGCATCGGCGTCCTAGGCTGCTTCTTAGAGGTATTGTTTTGGTGATCTTTGACAAATTCTTGGCGGGTTTCTTCAAAGTCATGATTGGGTGGGGTTTTATCTCACATTCTTGGTGAGTTAGATGGGTTAAGTTTGGTTCTTGTCTCTCTTTCTCCTTTGCTTGGGTTCTATGCTTATGTTTAATTAGATTCATTTGTGTCTCCTTAAGAGAATTTGTCTCATGAAGGTAGAGAGAGCAATTTTGGATTTTCTTGGCATGCAAGCCAAAAGTGTAATTAGATTCATTTGTGTCTCCTTAAGAGAATTTGTCTCATGAAGGTAGAAAGAGCAATTTTGGATTTTCTTGGCATGTGTAAGAGGGGCTAATTTGAGCCCACTAAATTATTTAGGCCCAATATCCCAAGATTAGTGGGCCCGAATTTATCGCAAGTCCAAGAATCGGTGGGCCCAGATTTATCGCCATCAAACGGATTGAATCGCTCTAAGCCTCGAAAGGGTTCGGATCCACGAACCTAGAGACTTACTCAGGCCCGGAACTCGAAAGGGTATTAGGCAAGCCTAGAGATCCGAGGCACTCGGACTCGAAAGGATTCGGACCCACGAATCTAGAGATCCGAAGTACTTGGCTTCGAACGGATTCAGACGCAATCTAGAAGTCGCTCCGTTAATGAGTCCCAGAACACTTGCGGGCTCGGAGCTTTCCGGGGTCTACGTACCAGAACCATGGGCGTAATGGAGTCCGAACAAAGGACCCGATCCCGAGGACGGTGAGTGGAGAATAGGTCGCTTCATGATAAAGTTCAATCGGGTCAATTTCTTAAAGTCACTATGTTCCATATTAAAGGTTCAATTTATACGGGGCTCAAAATTTGGACAGAGTGAAGTTCAATAGCAAATTTCAAGCCCGAGATCCGAAGCATATTACATTGCTCACCAGTAGCAAGATTCAATGGATCATTATGCAAATTACAAGAATGTCCGTTCCAAAATCCATATTCATAAGCCCAGGGTTTTCTCTCTCCATGTCAAAAATGGAGCTCAAATACTAGTCAACAAGTTATATTCGGCCTTTTCTCGGTGATAAAGTTCAACAAATTATGTTCAAGCCAAGCACCTCAATAAGGTTTCAAGTACTAGTGCATGTTTCCATATGGCCAAAATCACGGTGTTTGAGCTAAAAAAAAAATATCATTGGGATTGCCACAAAAATTGAGTCCATATTCAGATTCAGTTTTTATTTATGTATTTTATTTTTATTTTCATCAGATTGCTTGAGCCCTCTACATTGCCACAAAAATATATTTATATATATTTAAATATATTTATATTCGGAAGAGGGGGTCGAATGTCATACTTACAAATTTGGGCAGTTAGAGAGGTGAAGTCCGAAGCCGATACTGGAAATTTAAGCTGAAATCAGAGAGGCTTTACAGACTGTAATCAACAAGACTGGGCTAGGCTTGGGCAAGACCACACACGTTGCGTTGAGAGGGCGAACGTGCGTGGTCAACGTCGGATAAACTGAAGCCGGAAGCAGCGATGTGGAGCTAGGTTGGGCAAGACCACACACGTTGCGTTGAGAGGGCGAACGTGCGTGGTCAACGTCGGATAAACTGAAGCCGGAAGCAGCGATGGTGCCACAGAAGAGTCGGCAACCACACACGTCACGTTGAGTGGGGCGATATGTGTGGTCAGCGTTGGACCGTCGAAGCCAGAAGCAAACCAGCAGAGAGAGGCCAGCGGTGGGTATTGTCTTCACTAGTTCAAGATTGTTTGCAAGCCTCAAGACTGAAATAAATCATCACCAGAATTCCCAAATTAGAAAATGTATCAGTACATATTTATTTTGAGCACAAAAGTCCATCAAAACAATAAGATGGAATACCCACAGATCCAAAAATATAAGAAGAAAAAGGAAGAGGGCTTTGAACAAAGATTCAACTAGATCCTGAAGTCCAAAGATCAATAAATCTGAAACAGTGAAGGGAATGAAATTAGTTGAGTAAAAATCAAAACCGAGAGATTTCGACTTCCGAAGATATAGCCCTTACTTCTGTCGTTCAGCTTTAAGGAATTTCATTGTCTGAAGTAGAGTGTTGTTTCTCCGCCTGCAGACTTTCGAAAACATGATCTTGCTCCTATCTAGTGCGAG
The DNA here is from genome assembly GCF_004153795.1 of Camellia sinensis. NCBI lineage: Eukaryota > Viridiplantae > Streptophyta > Magnoliopsida > Ericales > Theaceae > Camellia > Camellia sinensis. Next base: position 131,675 of record NW_021028993.1, on the reverse strand, counting down.
CTTCGAGGGATAGCTTGCTTTCATTAGCTGCCGAAGTAGAGTGCGCATCCACTCGGATCCGAGAGACAGCCTTGTTTCTGCATCAGGACTTCTAGGAGGAAGGCCTTTCGAGGGACAACTCTTGCTTCTCATTTAGTGCGGAGGTTCCGAAGAACAGCCCTTGATTTCATCAATACGAAGCTCCGAGGATCTTTCTTTTTCAAAAGTAGAGTGAACTCTTACTCGAAACTCACCGAGAGATAGCCTTTGCTTTCCATTAGCTGCCTAAAGTTTAGAAGTGCACATCCACTCGACTTCCAGGGACAGCTGTCGCTCGATTTGGGGGCTCTTGCTCTGCCGACTTCCGAGGACAGCCTTGCTTACTCTCGGAACTTTGCTGAGAGACATCTTTATTTTCTGTTTGGTGCAAGCTTGGTGGACTGGTTATCTTTCCAGAGGTTTAATCTTTTCTTGCCAAAGTTGGGTGTGTGCACCTTCGGACTCCCGAGGGACAGTCTTGCTTTTTTGGACTTCCGAGGAACAGCCCTTGCTCTCATTTAGTGATGGTTCCAAGGGCCCCGAGGTCGTAGATTTCAATCAAGAATCATTTGCCTGAAATAGCAAAACAGCCACAAATGAGACAGACATATCAAATTTCAAGATCATGATTCAGGCATTATCAGAATGGGCACATCAACCAAGATAATAATTATCTATTTAAGTGTAGACACCCCATTTTTGACCGGTCCTCAAGACTTTGGACGTCACCGTTTGAACACTCGGTGATTATCCATGTTTGTGTTCGTTTTGGAGTTCCCGGAGGCCTCGGCTCGCGCGCCCTGCTCAGGATCTCTCCGAACTTGACCGTTTAGTGTCCTGGTTTTGCACCAAAACACTTGCATCTTGCCTTTGAGGGAGGCAGGGAGGGCTTGTAAGACCATCCCTACCCACCAACCGCATGGCTAGAGGCCACGGCTGGTGGTTTGCTGCCACCTGGCAATGTTTATTGCCGGCCGGCCACTTTTTTGTTGCGGTCAGCACTATTTAGTGCCGGCCGGGCACTGAATTTTGGCCAAGATGGTTTTTTTGGCCGGCCGTTGCTGTTCATCTGTTGTTGCAGAATATTTTTAAGACAGCTGTCTTGCTATTGCTCCCGCTCCATACACGTGTTATGGAGGGATCCCCCTCTTGTAAAGCTTGTCTTGTAAGCTTTACAAGAACCATATAGAGAGGAGCTCTCTCTAAGGCAAAAAGGAGGGACTTGCTTAGAGAGTTTAAGATAATTTTGAGAGTAAAACAGCCATTGTTAGGCTTTGAGTTCTAAGGGTTTGAGTTAGAATACAATCCCTATAATCTCTTTCCCTCTCATTTGTTCACTAGGTGCTTTGTGTCTTACTATTGCACACAAACACCTAAGTGTTTCAACCTTCCCCTCTTGGAACTAGGGTTCTAAGGGCTTGTTCTTGAGTTTCTTGACTGGTTTGGAGGCAAAGGAGGCCATTGGATGACACCATTTGTGAAGAGGTCATCAAGGGTGAGAATCTAGAGTGCCATTTTCCCCCAATTTTTGCATTGATTTTATACCTATCTTAAGCTTTTTTTGGTGCTTTATTGTATAACCAATACAAAAAGTTTCTGTTTTTTACGGCTCTCTTTATTGGTTTCTTAATTAAGAGTCTGTTTTGGGTTCTGCTTTGAAAGGGTTTGTTGTAACCCACCTTAGCGGCCTTAAAAAGGCCCTCATTTTGTAGCCATTCTTGTGGGCTAGTCCGGGATTTTGGGTGTTTTGAGGGTCTGCTTCACCACCACTGAATTATCTGAGTGGAATTTCAAAGTGGTGAAGATGACTGCTTTGAAAGTTCCCCAAGAAGGAGAGGGCCACCCCTCTCCTTGTTGTCCTTGAAAAGGGCATATTTTGGCCACTCGTTAAGGAAGCCTATCCTCTGACCTGTGCTGTTGAGCATCGTTTGGTCTGTTTTTCAAATGGCCTTATATATCCCCCCAATTAATATAACATGATTTCATTAGTTGGTTTTGGAACTCCATGCATGATTAGCATAGTTGCCACATAATGCTTGCTTTATGCCTCTACATGTCTTAGGTTTTAGCCTTTGTTGGAGCATGTTTTAGGCTTACATTTGTGAAGATATGTGCTTGTTTTGCCATGTTTTCAGAGTCTGTTCTAGGTTGTTGGGCTGATTTTGGCCATGCTTGATAACGCTCCTTTGTATTTGGGCTTGTTGGCCCTTGAGTATGTGCATGTAATAGCATGGCATCTTTGCATTGTTTTGGTGATTTGGGATCATTCTACATGCCATTTCAGTCCATTTCCGTGCTTGTTTGATTGCTTGCATGCCTCTTTGATGCTTTGGAAGCGTGTGTAGCATTGCTCCGTGTCTTTGTGCCTTTGCATGCCTTTGTTTTTGGAGTCATTTAGATGCCATCTAAGGGGTCCTTGGGTCTTGTATTAATGTGCTAAAACTCTGTTTTTGGTCAATAAGTGCATGCCATGTTTGGTCTTGTTAAGTGTAGTTCAATGCCCCTTTGGTTCGCTTTTGAACACTTAGGCTATTTGTTGCATGTTTGGCTCGAT
>NW_021028993.1:93210-127782 GCF_004153795.1 Camellia sinensis | reverse complement strand
AGCCCATATATATATGATTTATATATTAATATAAAGAAAGCTCACTCAACAGATTCTGGGACGAATCAAGAGATGAAAGCCATCGAGATGAAGACAAGCGAGGAAGAGCAGAGATCACAGCGCGCGGAGTTGAGCAACGTCGAATCGGCGGTTCCAAATTGGCGAAGCACTGAGGCAACCAAAACGTCGCGCTTGAGTGGGCGGCGTGGTCGGCGTTGGCCAGGGCGACTGGAAGCCTGCTTAGCGAGGCATGCAAGTGACGGATGAAAAGCACACAGGCCGTACGAGTTGCTTGGTCGCGCGCACCAAGACAGATCCAATCTTGGTTCTCGCATGGATGGGTAGATCTGCAGATAATGTTTTGGCGACGGTGTAATTGGAAAACACATAGAAAAGATTTGGTGTTCCGACGGGAGTCTGCAGGCAGCAAATGGTGGCATGCAAGATAGCCCGTTGTTTGTTGTAGAGGCAAAACGAAAAACTCTGCCTGCAAAAAGAGGAGTGAAATTTAGAATTATTATTTTCTTAATTTTTCTTTTAAAAAAAAAAAGAAAAGAAAGTAAAGGCTAGAAACAGAGCCTCTTTTGCCAATGTTGAGAAGCTGAGTTTGTCTTGTAGAGGGAGAACCAGCTGGCCACGATTTGGTTGGTAAGCGTAAATAAATAAAAAAAAAATTCTGGCTCTGCTTTCTTGATATTAGAGAAGCGCGGCGCGGTGGTCTCAATGATGTGCAGAAGAAATCCTCTCTTCCATTTGGTGCATGCTTGGCTTGATTTGTTGCTTGGTTTGGCACCATCCTAACATGCATTTTCAATGCTTATGTTGCATGCTAATTGTCCATGATTTCCCCTTTCAAGTGTGCTTGAATGTTGCTCGATTTGTGTTCAAGTGTTGGTCCTTATGTGCATATGTGTGTGTATGCCATTTAGCACTCACTTGTTAGCACTATGGCCACTGTTTTAGGCCTTATTAGAGCTGCCTAATCCATGTATAAGTCCATCTTTCCATTAGTTTGCATTGCCATATGTATGCTTGTATGCTTGCATAAGCTTGCCCCCCATGCCATGTTGCATCCTTAGCTTGTATGCTTAGGTTGCATTACATTTTGCATGCATTCCCTGTCCCTTGACTTGGGTGATAGGGATTGGGAGTTTTGTTTGATTGGTTTGCATACATTTGAAATCAAAGTTGCATGCTTGGTTCTTTGGGCCATCATGCATGGAAATGCGTGATTGGTGGTCCGAGAATCGAGGCACATGCCCCTTTGAGTCGCAAACATGATAAGGGACATGGTTGGTGCATATATACCTTGAATTGTGCTGCCATGCTTTGCCTTGCCCTCTGTTGCTGTGAGTTGCAGGTTCTGCAAGAATACTCTGCCGACTGGCAGTGTAATGTGCCGACCGGCAACAATTTTTCTGCCGACAGCTTCAATTTGGTGCCGATGGCTATACCACACTGCCGGTGGCAATTTCATTCAGCCGGTGGTGATCCTCTCTGTCCAAGGATGCAGTCCTGAGGTTTTGACAACCTCCAGAGGAGTGAAGGAAGGAAAACAGAGGCAGCCCATGCATGGTGGCGCGCTTCCCGAGGCGTTTTCCTGTTTTAATTAATTTATTTAATTCATTAATTAAATTAACTTGTAATATTAATTAGCTTGTGTAGTTAATTAATTTGTAATATTTATTCGGTCCCTCCGAGTGAGGGCAAATCTGTAATAAGTGTGTGTGGGTGGTGTGTATGTCTTCCAACCTCACTTCTTTCTTCCTTTTTATTTACCTGCCTACGATGGTAGATTAGGGCACGTTTAATTTAGCAAGCCTTATGCTATGCATGTGTGCATCCATGCATTTGTATTACATGCATTAGGCTCGGTACATCACGCTAACTGCATTTGTACTTCAAATTCTAAACTGAATATGTGATAGTTGTGCATTCTCACATGCCATGTTTAGGATAGCCGAGCCTATTCTAGCAACACTTTCCATGCGATGCATTAGGCACTTAACATGGACTTGGATCATGCATGTTTGCTAACAAGTTCTTTCTTTTGGCATGGAGTACGATGTAAGTATTTATGCTTTAGCATCTCGCATGTGTGTGAATGTTAACATGACAGTATGATTGCCATGCGGCTAAATGCTTATGTGATAAATTGTTTGAATGCCTGTGGGTGAAGGTTGGATTGTTTGAGTTGGAAAAACTCATTGAAATCCGCATTTTAGCCTACTTGCGAGTAGCAAACCATTTTCAAAACAAACATGAAATGTTTTGTTCCAATTTATTTTTCTTGCCAAAGTAGGGTGTGTGCTACCTTCGGACTCCCGAGGGACAGTCTTGCTTTTGTTCGGACTTCCGAGGAACAGCCCTTGCTCTCATTAGTGAAGATTCTGAAGGCCTCGAGGTCGTGGATTTCACACAAAAATTTATTTGCCTGAAATAATAAAACTGACAAATGAGATGAGCAATATTGAGTTCAGAATATGATTCAAGCATTATCAGAATGGGGCAACATCAACAAATAATAATGGTCTGCTTAAGATTCTTGGAGCCACAACGATCAATCATTCGACAACAAGATTTATATACAGTATGAAGGACTTATTTTCTCGGATTTCTTTTGCAACAACATTTATTTATTCTACAAATTTCAAGACGAGCAAGTCTAACAAAATTTTCAGTAACAACACCAATCCTTCATTTGCCACATTAATACCCTATCCATGTTAGATTTATCAACACAAGGTCAAGCTCCAAAATATGAATTTCAGGATTACATTTCTCATGCAAATCAAGATTCAATAAGAGGGGGGATTATCTCAAGTTCAGAAGTTTCAAAAATACTTACTCACATACTTATAGAAGCAATGAGGAGAATCATGACCAAAAGCGGCGTAGGTCGAGAATGGCGGGCGAAACAGTGGGCGAGAAAGGAGATAGGCAAACCGACGCCGCGTTGAGTCGGCGACGTGGTCCGCGTTGATTAATCACGGCCGAATCCAGTGAGTATGCAAAAACCGAGATTCAAACTCAGAAAAAATAGCGCCGGGCTGTGAGAATAACAAGCTAGATGGTGTTAGGCAAAACCACACATCGCGTTGAGTGGGCGACGTGTGGTTCGCGTTGAACAGCCGAAGACGAAGGCAAAGCACTAGAACAACTAAGCAGACCGACACCACGTTGAATCGGTGGTATGGTCGGCGTTGGCAGATCACGGCTAACAGTGATGGATTTCAGTGGGCGAGAAGGCATATCGACAGACCGACGCCACGTTGAGTGGGCGGCGTGGTCATCACTGGTCAGTTGCGGTTGGGCACGAGACAGACAAGCCGCGTGAGTTGAGGTGGTCATGCACAGAGCAGTGCCGTGATGGGTTCACGCAGAAGCTGACGGTGGCGCTCGAAGGGTTCAACATCAGACCTGTATGTATGTCAAAATTATTGTCAAAATTATCGACACGAGTTCAAGATTCAACAAATTCATCTCCTCAAACATCAACAATAACAAATTCCAACAACTCTATGGTCTTCAATACGCACGGGACTAAGATTCATTACAACAAGTCTATCAAGATTCAACAGAGCACTAGTTCAAGATTGTTTGCAAGCCTCAAGACAGAGTTCACAAATTCAGAGTGTATCAGGGCAAGTTCAACAGTGTATTACCCATCTCAGGCCAAAATTACAAAATTCAATATCAGGGCATTTTACTTCTCTTAGTGACCAAGCATTTAAGAGGGGTTCACTTAAGTCTTATTTTCTTTAGCAATGAGCATCAATCAACAAATCAAGATTCACAATATATCTATGTATATCAGATGTAGAGTTCAAAACAGTGGATTTTAAGTATTCACCCACAAACTTGTGATCTCAAGCTTTACAAATTTCAGCATCAGTGGAATTTAAAATTACAAGCACTAAAGCCCAGTAGAGCTAAATTCATGAACACAAAATTCCATCAAAGCAAGAAGAGAAAGTGGGTTTGAACAGAGCTTACCTACAGATCTGAGAGGGCAACAGTGGATTTGAAATAATAATGGACAAGAAATAAATTGAGGATAGTGCAAACCAAGATGGAGAACTGTGGCTAGAAGTAGTGGTAAGATCGCAAACGTGAGACGCATACACCCAGGGCCGACGTCGAGCTAAACAGTGCTAGGCAGGCCCACACACACGTCGCGTTGAAAGGGCAACGTGGGTAGTCGGCGTTGGACAGTTGAGGACGAAGACAGTTTTGAGGACGTAGCGGAGTCGGCGTCGGCGTTGATCAACCAAAAACTGAACCCCAGCGTGTCTAAGTCTTTGAAGAGCCGCTCGTTACACTGAAGAGAAGGTGAGCGATAGCTTGGGCCGCGATGCCTAAGGCTGTCAGGGCTGCGACAAGTCTATGGCCGGCTCGCGACGTTGAGGTAGGTCGGCGGCGTTGCTTGGAGCTGCGACGACGGCCAGCATGAACAAACAGCGCTGGTCTCTGATATTGCAGAAGCAGAGCTTCGTTGAGGAAGATGGTAGGCTGGGTCTTGTCTCGGTTTGCTTGCAGATAGTGAGCTGAATGGCGCTGGGCAGGACTACGCATGTCGCGTTGAGTGGGCGGTCAAGGCCGGAAGCAAAGCAGCATAGAGAGGCCAGCGGTAGGATGGGTCGGTGACACCGACGGTGCCGGCGCTTGGAGTTGCAGTAGTGGGCTGTGAGCAAGCATTAACAGTGACATCGCAGTAGAGCTATGCCATCACTGGCCAATCACGGTTGTGGCGTGGGTCTTCGACAACGACAGGGGAGTTGCACCAACGAGCAATGAGCTAGCGGCGGTGGCCCTGTGGTATTATAGATAGGGAGAGAGTCAGCCGAAATGAGTTTCAAAAATAAAAAATAAATAAATAAGAGGAAGGAGAAGGTTGATCGGTTTCGGCGGCTGAACAAAAGAAAAGTTGTGAGGCTTAGGGTTTTGGACCCTTTGTTTAAATAGAAAAAAAAGGTGTGATATATGAAAAATGCCACATATATTCTGAATATATATATATGCATATATATAAGAGGCCAACTTATTTCCAAGCCCAAAAAAAAAAAAAAAAAAAAAAAAAAAAAAAAAAATTAAATTTTTGCTTGTCAATTTTTTCTGTAAATTGAAGTGCGTCATCAACTTTATCCATAGGCTCTGTCGTGACAAAATGTTTTTTTTTTTTGGGGAACGTGATGCGAAACAGGGTCGAAGAAATGACAGTATGCATGTCTGAGAAATTTAAAATTTCTCATACACGCAAGGGGCAAATGTAAGAGGGGCTAATTTGAGCCCACTAAATTATTTAGGCCCAATAGCCCAAGATTAGTGGGCCCGAATTTATCACAAGTCCAAAAATCGGTGGACCCAGATTTATCGCCATCAAACGGATTGAATCGCTCTAAGCCTCGAAAGGGTTCGGATCCACGGACCTAGAGACTTACTCGGGCCCGGACTCGAAAGGGTATTAAGCAAGCCTAGAGATCCGAGGCACTCGGACTCGAAAGGATTCGGATCCACGAACTACTCAGTCGGTGCATTGTTGTAGCTAGTCTAACCGTCGTATCCTGGGAAACAGACGTCGAATAACCTCCAGCACCCAACCGGTGAAGTGGAGAATCTGTTTTCAAGCCTAGTTGGATGTTCAATTTTCTCTACAAAAAAGTCTAGTTGCAGCTTTGAAAGCTACTGCCCCAAGCAACGGGTAAGACAATTTGGGCTTACTCAGTGCATACCTTATCCTAACTTTCATCCTACCACCCATGAAGAAGTAAGAAAAAGGATCAGCATCAAAGACTCCTCTCAAGCAAAGCCAATCAAAACAGAGAAGGAAACTCTCCTCAATAACTTCAACACTTACTTTTTTCAAGCCTGTCTTTGATCTCACTAAAAGCTTTGAACATTGGTGGACCATCACGACTGCAGTGATCTTTCCTAAACCTCTAAAGGTTTGTCTTAAGGAAATATTTGTCGATAACCGCCAAGGCCCTAAGCCATCAATCTCAAGCCTCAAGATCATAGGTAAAGCCACTTCAACTTCTCAAACAACAAACAAACCCTTTTCTCCAACTTACCTCAATTCTTCAAATTAATTCTCTCTTATCCTAAGTCTCTTTCAATCTTGCAGTCAATCTGGGAGATCAATGGGAGAGCCTTGCCATTATTCTATTCTCTAGCCATTTTGCCTTCTTCTTCACCCAATCTCTTATCTCCATCATCTCCTTTGTTGTTGTGTTCCTAAGTTGAGATTATTGAAGAATCTAAGCCTCTCATCATATTCTAGAGAATTCGAAGTTGTTCTTCAAGGATCTTTGAAGATCTTCGAATTTTCCAACTCCTTTCTTGAACCCTCTCCTACAGCATGGAAGCCAAAAGTGAAATATTAGCTTAGACATAAAGCCTACATTAAAATTGGTGACCCCAAAAAGCACGTTAGCTTTGACAGAAACCTATCCAAAATTTGGAAATGATAGTTGTTTTTCATAAAATGTCAATTCTAATTTGGAAAGCAGGTTACTTCTGAAATAAGCCAACCTATGGGTTGGTTTTTAGAAAACGGACCAATATGGTGGGTTTAAAATGTGGTGTTTTTGAAGTTTTAAATTTAGGCAAAAAATAGCTGATTTAGGATGTTTGAAAAACAAAATAGAATTACAGGTTTGAAAAGCTTCAAAAAATTTGAAAAGTTTGATTGAACCCTTTTTTGGGTTGTCTAAGTATTTGTGTGAGACATCAGGTCAATACATAGTTCGAAACTTGGGTTGGATTTTAAAAAGTTGAACTGGATATTTTGTGAAGTGTAGCGATACTAGGAATGAGGTCAAAACGTAATTCAGGATTGATTTAAGTTTGAAATGAAACCAGCATGGTAACGATTAGAGTTGAAAGTGAGGAACCTATTTTGGAAAAATATCAAGCACCATTATTTTGATATCATAACAAGATTTTGTGGCTTCCTTTGCGCTCGAAATCATGTATGATTCCTTAATAAAACAAATGGGTTTTAGAAAATAGTACGGTTATCGTTTTTTTTTTTTTTGGGGTTTTTTGAGGATAACACGGTCTACATCACACTTAATAAGGGTTTACAATTTGGAAAACATTCAACAGCCGTTATCATGCCATTAGACCGTGTCAAGTATTGACAAGTATGCTTTCCCCACATAGCAATCGGCAAAGACCGTGGATTTTAGAAAGCATCCATTTAGTGTTTTCCGAACAATGCTTACACTTTGTATGCTGAAGTAAATTCCCTTAGAAAATATATGTAGTGTTCCGTAGCATTTAAAGATACTTTAAAAGTCCACTAACTATTATCAAAAGTTTTGTATTTTGAAAAACCTAGTGACAATATCAAAGCACACCATCCCAAATAAAAAACAACAATGCTAGGTATCATGAAAAATTTTTCATGAAAATAATCATGAAACCTTTGTGACCCTTGGATTACACTTAAAATAAAGCACAACACACTAATCAAGGTAATCCAAGGATCATAAATTCTTCATGATCACTTTCATGAAAAAAATTTCTTGATTCCTAACTTTTCCCAATAAAAAATGGTAGTTTTTGGGCAAAGTAATTTAACCTTTATCAGGGATTACATTAAACTCCTAGAAAAGGCCCCAACGAGTGACACATAATACCAAAGAAAGGTTATGTAAACCTTTATTTTTAGAAAATGGTCAAACAACCTATGGATGCTATAGCACTCCAGAATTATTTTTTTTCTTTCTCAGCGCTTGAGTGATGGATTGATAGCTTGAGCAGTCTTGTAAGTCATATAGTACTTTTGCAAGTCGAAGATTCTAGGAGATAATGATGTTCGCTCGAGCACAGGGTTGGTTGCTCGAGCGGTCTGCCTTTGTTTGGTCTGTAGTTCTGGGAATGTGAGTTCTACGCTCGAGTGAAGGTTTCATTGCTCAAGCGATCTGGTGTCTCTGATGCTTGAGTGCAAGTGTGGTTGCTCGAGCGGTCTATTCGGGATCAACACATTAAAAAGTCATTTTTTGTCCACTTTTTTTTATTCTTTTTAGGTTCTTTCTCTGTCATCTCTCTCTCTCTCTCTCTCTCTCTCTCTCTCTCCAGTCATTTTTGAGTTCCAAACTCATAAAATCTTCGTTTTCATCTCTTTCTACTAATTTCCTACCCCATGTTATATAAAAACAAAGAGCACAATGAACGCTTCCTATCCATCTGAGCGGATCGTGTTTTCATTGAAGTTGAATTTTCGAGTTTCTTCCTCTTCTAGCTTGAGGTGGGGATTTATTTGCTTCTCTTCAATAATTTCTTATAGATAGATAGGTGCATCAACACCTCATGTTTATGAGATTTTCTTAAAGGCATGAAAAGGAAGTCAGGGTTCTCAAAATAAGGGAGTTAAATGTTAGATTAAAGTGGATTAAGGAAGTTTTGAGTAGTTAGAACATGGTTTTGTGCCTTAAAGTAAAAAGTCCTAATTTTTGTCTAACCCTAGTTATGGATTTTTTTTTTTTTTTAAATGATGAATTATTTCAATTCCCCTTAAATTCTTGAAATTAAGTTTGTGTTTGGCTAATTAAATATAGAAATGATGATTATAATATGCGGTGAGAATGATTATTGTGAAATGGGTTTACGTCATAGTAAATCTGCAATGGAAAATTAGACTAATAAACTAGGATGGTGGGTATGATCTTGAATATGGTGTACAATTGAATAAATGGAGTTAATGTTGAGAAGTAAAGAATATTGTGAGAAACAAATTATAATTATTTCTGATGATGAACTTTTACTCTTGTTATGGAATGTGTGTTGAGTTAATATATATTGGAAACAATGAATGAGTGTTCTTGGTTTAATTTATGAGTTGAAAAAATGAATGATATAATGAATTGATGATTGTGATATTGGATAAGGGTTCGTTTCTTTCTGGCTCGTGATCGGTAAAACGTGGCACTTGATGGAGGTTCCGCCTTCCTTTCGGAGCAATGCCTGGAAAAACGTGTGATTTGTTGAGATATATGGAGGTTCCGCATTCCTTCCGGCTTGTCACCGGTGAAGCGTGGCGCTTGAGATTGGTACCAGTGTTTCTTCTAGAGTAGCGCCCAGTAAACTGTGTTGGTATGGCTTGGTAATGGAGCCAGTTGTTGGCAAGTGGTTGTTTTTTGTAAAAGAAATATAAGGCGACTTGTATATATGAATGTGATGATTGGTAATGGAGAGTTGACTTGTGTGATTGGGGTAAGATTGTTATGAATTGAACTTTTATAGATTAATTGTGTCTAGTGTGTTGATAAAAGTGCATGTTTTGGGATGGTGCGAATTATAGCGAGGATAGGTAGTTGTGTAATTAGTGTGTATCATCTATGTTCAATGGTAGTACTTGGTTAAAAGACTTAAGGTTTTTATCTAAGATTCAAAGAGTTACTTTAAAGGAAAATAATTTGAGTTTATTCGGATAAGGTAAAACGGATGAGAAGATAATAAATGAGTTTTCTTTGAAAGTCTAGTGGGACTTTATGAACAAAGTGTCTACCTATGTATACTCTACTTTGGTATAAAAAGGCACATTATCTTTTTATGTATCACTTGTAGTATTCATGATCGCATATAACTATTGATCTTATTGTTGGAAATCTTTGTAGATCCCTACTGGACATATTTGTTCATTCCACGTGTTTTACTATTTTCAGGAACAGAGTTGGAAACACAGGTTTGAAGATCGAGAAGTTAATTGTCTTTTAGGAGTATTATTTTTAGAGGGCAAATGAAGATTTATAGTGTGGGGAAGTGTCAATGTATACTCCTGTGTAATTATTTATTTTGTAAATTGAAATGTAGGCCATGGGGCATGTGTTGTAATGTATCAAACATTCTTATTATTGTAAGCATTCGGAAGGGAACATTTTCTTGTTAACCATAATTATTCTTATTATTCCAATTTGTGTCATTTAATTGGATTTAAATTAAAGGTTTTGGTAATGTATCTGGATAATAAAATTTTGGGCATGACAACTTGGCATCAGAGCTAATCATTAGCTCGTGGGAAGTGGTTTTTACTACAATCGGTTTGACTTTGCTTGGTGGGGACATTTGCATGTATAAAGTATGAGGTCTAGGACATCGTATGTTGCATTTGTGTGAGCATGGAGTTAAGTTTCAAGAGTAGCGCTTGTAGCTGGTTAATTTGCTTTGAGATCTTATGGGAAATGCGTCTGATCAACGTGGTTTCTGGTGAGACTTCCTTGGTAGTTTCGGGATAAGTGGTCATCCTTGTAGGCTTGTCTCAACTGTGTGATTAGGTGTTTAAATTGTATATGTGATATGTGGCTATATGCTAGGTAGGTTTTGTAACTTGGTCGGAATTGATTAAGTGTTTGGAGGAAAAGGTAGAGTTTCATTGACTAAGCCTCGTTTGGGAATAGACTATTTTAGTATTTTTTTGTCTTTTTATGAAAAAATATGTAGAAAAGTAGAGAGAGCGATATGACAAATTATATTGACTTTTTGACTTTTTGACTAAAATTGAAGGTTGCCAAACAAGGCCTAATTTTGTTATTGTCATTGATTGGATGTTGGTGTGAGCTGGTAGAGATCGTGTTGGGACTAGAAGTACTGGTAAGGGCACAATAGTTCCAATAACATGTGCACCCATAGCGCCAGTTGTGGGTGAGGAGATTGCACGCAAGATTGTAAGAGTTATAAGAGAGGTTTTAACTCGCAATGAGGTGGACGATTCTCGTGCCCTAAAGATCACAGAGGAGTTCTTTCATTTTAACCCACAGAAGTTCACAAGAGTTCCTGAACCATTGGATGTAGAGAATTGGCTAGAGCAAATCAACAAGACTCCTGATATGCTTAGAGTCACAGATGAGGGGTTAAGAGTGGCATTAACGAGTTTTCTACTGAAGGGAGAAGCTGGGTATTGGTGGAAGCATGCGAGCATTACCATAGGCACCACTTGGGCTACATTCACTGAGCCCTTTTTGGCCAAGTGTTTTCCTCATTCTACCTGGGAAAGATTGAGGAAATAATTTATGGAGTTGCGCCAAGGTATTACTCCTCTAGCACAGTTTGAGGCGAGGTTCACCAGTTTGTATAGGTTTGCTCCAAAGTTGGTAGCAACAGAGGAGCGCCGTTGTATCGAGTTCGAGGAAAGGTTGTGTGATGATATTTGATGGAAGGTTGTTGAGTACATGCATAGGGATTATCGCACGCTAGTAGAAGCGACAGCTCACGTGGAAGCCATCAATCTTGAGGTCGCCGAAATGAAAGGGAAAGGGCCATATTGGGTAGTTCAATGGTTCGAGAGCACACTAGACCTAGTAGGAGGCAAAGGAGACCATAAGCTCAATCATGAGCCTAGTCTTAGCCTCAATCTAGCTTTATCTCATCGAGTTTGTCCTTCGGGAGATCCAATAAGACTCAGGTTTCTTTGAGTCGATCACAGAATAGAGGACGACCACATTTCTGCTCCAAGTGTAATATGTTGGGCCATGTTAGGCGTTGTTCCCTTTCGCATGGGCAAGGTTCATTTCGATCATCTAAGGAGGGACGATAGTGATGTTATGTGGTGGTGGGGTTTTAGTGCTTTGGTACTGTGATGTTCTTTATCTTTTATGTAGGGCTTTAAGCCTACAAATGTTATGTATGTATAAGTATATTTTTTTCGTGACCCAACAGCATGGGTATGTAATTAATTTTGGAACTTGTCTATGTTAGAAGGTGTTATGAGAATTTGTAATCTTAATTTTATTATATAACTGTTCTTATTTTCCTGAATAAAACATGTATTGGCTTATGATCCTTAATTTGAATTAGAGTGTTTGTTGAGAAGCTGGAGTTGTGTAGTTCTAAAGGGGCATAGTTGGAACGAGGTGGAACCTTAGGATTGCATGAGGTTGGTTTAAGTTACTTAGTAGGTTATGAAATTGCTTGGAAGGGATGTGGGATTTGTATCTTTTAATGATGAGGGTAGTGTTTATGTAGTGGCTACTGAGAGTTGGTAGTTATGCGTGTGTGTAAAGGGGTTTGCAGTATTCAAGTATGGAGGGCATGGTCCAGGCTTGTATAGGGTTCATGAACGTGAAGGGAACTTAGTGGTTAGATGCCAGAAGTGTTTCTCGAGAGGAAGTATGGGTTATGTTCTCAAATAACAGGTATAGCGTGGGTGATTATTGTTTTGTGTGTTCAGAGTAAGTGGATTTCCATTGACCTTATAGGTCTTGTTTCGTGCTATAAATGGGGTGTTTCCATATTGGCATAAGAATGGTAAGGATTATTGGAAACAGTTCTAGTTTGAGGAATCCAGTGAGATTCTAGGACTGTGTGGAATAGTGTATGGAACTCCATCTCGGAGTAAGCGATACGGGACAATATGTAGGTGTTTGAGTACCAGGATTAGAGTTTTATTGAGTAGTTAGTAGATTGGTTGATATCAGGTTTGGGTGACAAATAGCCACTTTAGAATGGTTTGGATGTGAGTATGGTGGTACATTTGAGAAGTGCCTTAGGTGTTGAGTCTCACGCATGTAGTTGTGAGGCTTGGGTGAAGCTCGTCTTGAGCTGGTGGAAACTCCTCGAGTTGGTGGTGATTTATTGTAGACTTCTTGTCTTGTCTATGCTTTGTACCTTGTGTGAGTAATAAGCAACAATGATGATTATGAGGAGATGGAATTGACTTATGGTGAATTTTTCTTCATGCTTTATTGTGTTGTAGCATGATTGTTACCTCTATAAATTGTGATTATAGAAATGTTGTATATGTGTTATGGCATCACTAGGAGAGTGATGGTTATTGTTGGGTGTTGTGTTGGGATTCACCGAATGAAATGTTAAGAATGATTTGGAAAATGAAAATTTCTTTTCCTTGTGTTGTGGGGCACGGTTAAAACAAATGTTAAAGATTTAATCTAAGTTGTCTTAATGAGTAGCTTGTTTAGTTTAGTGAAAAATGTATGTTAACGAGTTATGAGGGTGTGATTGGTTAAGGGTTCTAAGTAACACTTTCTATTTCCGAGAGTTGTTTATGACAATTTTAAGTTTACAAGAAAACGGAAAATGTATTTTGGTTGTGAACGGTGTAAGTTGAAACACTTTTTGAGAAAGAAGCTATATACAAATGAATGATTCTCAAGAAAAATGGAATTTTGTTTTTACAAGAATAAATTGTTCACTATTTTACCTGTACGTAGCTGAGTTGTGTAGAGGCTTGGTTTGGATTGCTGATTGTATATGTATACATATATCTGTAAGTTTATTTTTATAAGGAAGGGTAATGTGATTGGGGTCGTTGTATCGAGTCGTGTCATTGGGTCGTGCGTTGTGGTGTGTCTTCTTGTTTTGCTAGTGTTGGCTAGGAATTTGTTAAATAGTGGTTTTCTTTTCCTCCATGTTCGGGTTTTGAGCAATTGGTGGTGTTTGTGCATGCCATTGGTTGAGACATAGTTGACATCGTTAGGATGCAAGTTATTGTTGTCGTTCCTTGTCTTATAGACCCCAAAAAGTTTGGTGGGTCGAAGAGGCATTTGTGATCTCTTTTTTGAGTTGTTGTGGTTGTACAAGAGTCTTTGGGGCCTCGAGATGTCGGACCGGGACCCGGAAATCTATCCCAAGTATGGATCTAGTTTTAAGTTAGGGGTTGTGTTTCCGTTTTTATTTGGGTTACCTTTTTGTTTCGGCTCTTTCCTTATTTCAAGGACGAAATGCTTAAGATGGGGAGATTATAGCACTCCATAATTTTTTTTTTCTCTTTCTCACCGCTCGAGCGATGGAATGATCGCTCAAGCAGTCTTGTAAGTCATCCAGTACTTTTGTAGGTTGGAGATTCTGGGAACTATTGATGTTCGCTAGAGCTCAGGATTGGTCGCTTGGGCGGTTTGCCTTTGTTTGGTCTATAGTTCTGGGAGTGTGTTCTATGCTCGAGCGAAGGTTTCATCGCTTGAGCAGTGTGGTGTCTCTAATGCTCGAGCACAAGAGTGGTCGCTCGAGCTGTCTATTCAATATCAGCACTTTAAAAAGTCAATTTTTGTTCACTTTTCTTCATTATTTTCAGATTCTTTCTCTCTTCTCTCTATCTTTTCAACCATTTTTGAGTTCTAAGCTCATAAAAGCTTGGTTTTCATCTCTTTCTACTAATTTCCTACCCCATGTTCCTTATATAAAAATGAACAGCACTAGGGCTTTCTATCCATTTGAGCAGGACGTGTTTTCATTGAAGTTGGATTTCCGGGTTTCTTTCCCTTCTAGCTTGAGGTAAGGATTTATTTGCTTTTTTTCAATATTTTCTTATAGATAGATAGGTGATATATTTGTATTGCCTCAACACCTCATGTTGATGACATTTTCTTAAAGGCATGAAAATGAAGTTAGGGTTTTCAAAATAAGGGAGTTAAATGTAAGATTAAAGTGGAGTAAGGAAGTTTTGAGTAGTTAGAACATGGTTTTGTGCCTTAAAGTAAAAAGCCCTAATTTTGTCTAACCCTAGTTATGGATATTTTTTTAAAGGATGAATTATTTCAATTCACCTTAAATTCTTGAAATTAAGTTCGTGTCTGGCTAATTAAATACTGTGAAGCCCCTGAAGAAAAAAAAAATATATATATATATATATATATTCTCTTTAAAAACCCTTATGTTTGAATTATTTCCTTGAAAGCCCCTCAGTTTCTTAAATTATTTCGAATCTTGTCGGTTAGCCTTTTTTTAATTTTTATCGAAACAGGGATATCCTAGCTGAATTAGGTTTCTTAGTCTAATTTAATTTAATTCTACATAAATAAGGTTCCAATACATGAGTTTAATTCCAAGCCCTTACTTCTTTTATTAATTTCAAGAATTTCCCCAAAAATAGTACATGTACTTTTTATATTATAGGTACCATCAAATCAATTTGAGATATATATATATACACATTGGGAAATGTGTCCATAGCACCTATATATTGAATAAAATATTCTCCATTTCCCTTCCCCATAGCCGGCCAACCTAGGAGAATGTGAGGGACCTATTTTCAAGACTTGTAATTATGACATTCTAGAAGCTTTAGTACCTAGTACCCTTAAATCTAGGGTTGTGTTCCCAACACTAGTTCCATTCCAACTAGAGGCCAACTAAATATTATCTAATCACATGATTAAATTCCCTAATCACTCCCTATTCCATTAGACTCCAAGTAAATCCAAACTTTTCAATCCAATTCCAACTAGTGGGCCTTTATGTCTTTTTACACCAAAATTGCCTATAAATACAACCACCCTCCCTAGCATGGCATACACAAACAACACACACTCGCATACATTCGGCTTAGAGGAGAGCAAGAGAGAAGTCTTGAGAGGGAGAGCAAGGAAGAGGAGAGCAATCTTGTTCAAGCCTAGCAAGTAAGCCACAACACAACTCCCTCTTTTATTTTCCTTTTTCAAATACATGTTCTTAAGGGTTCTACCCATTGTTTTCAGATGTATTATTAATGATTTCCTTGTGTTAAAAATGATAAGAGTTGAGCCATGATTCTACCCCTCTTGCAGTTCCCCTCATTTTGGTACAAAACTATCTTTTTCATACTAATCTCTCAAACTTTCCAAAGGCACACTTTCAAGATAATTTTATGAGTTTAATATATATTATTTAGCATGTTTTCAACACAAAAGAAATAAAAAAATTTCCCTTAGTGGATCCCTTTCTCACAAATCTTCTTGTTTTGGGCATTGTGTCTTAAAAATTTGTTTTCACAGCCAACTTTCAAAATTTCTAGAAAAATGTAAAAAATTATTCTGGACCTCCATTTTATATAAAAATATTCCTTAAGGAGTTATCTTTCAAATAAAATTGGATTCATTGAAAAATAGTGAGCGGTTTGTAAGAAAATCAAATTTTCGTAACGGTTGACGAATTTGGACAGCACTGGAGTGTTCCTTAAATAACTAAAAATCTAGAAAAGCTATCCCATTTCTAAAATATGTTCTGGAAACTAGATTAAATTATATATGAACCATAGGAAGGCCGAGTCCGGTAAAAATCTAAAATAGCCCTTTTTATTTTAATATTTAAAGGGTATTGAATCTGGAAATTTTGTTGTGCATGGGTGTTTTATGCTCTTGCGTTCATGAATATGCTTATTAACTTATGATCATGTCTTGGCATGATATTGCATGTGTTATGGTTATATTCCTTATCTTCTTCATTCTAATGATGCATGCTTACGTGGATATTATTATCTTGTTAAGTTGGTCTAACCTTGATTTAAAACATTTAACTCAACGGAAAACTTAATTGGGATGGTATTGGGTTTTCGATCACTTGAGTAATGAAAAGATGATAATGTGTTATGTATGGATTGAGGGGATGTGCTCCCTAATTGAAGTTTAAGTCTTGCGCAAGCAGTTGTCGCGTAAACCCTGGAATGGAACGGACGTATTCGGACTCTTTGCGATGGTTTGATTGGTGAGATAAGGTTGGGTCCGAATGGGACATTCAGGAAGATAAAACTTTTTTGAAAGGATAAGGTTGGATTCAGGAGATAAAACCTTTTTCTTTTCGCTATCCCTTTTGAGGCCCTGCGGTTGGCGCTACGCGGTATATAACCGTTGGTAGGCATCCGAGGTTAATTCTGCAACAAAGCAACAAAAGGGGGAGTTCCGAATAGTCCGGTGTCCAATTCTTGCGGTTGGGAGGATGAAATCTCTTTGGGGGATTTCTATAATACTAACCACTAACATTATAACCTTTTTATCTATTTGAATGACATGCTCCTTTTCTCTATTATTGAAATTGCTGTTATTGACTCGAATATCATGCTTCACTACTTGTTTACCATAAATGTGATGGTGTATTGGATTGGGAAAAAGGGACGGGGTGTGTGTGCGTTTATTGGGCATTCAAAGCTCATGGCGTTTCATGCCAGGTATTGAAGACTATTAGGCTGGTCGAAGGCAAAGCTGAAGTATTTGAGGATGTATGGCTATCCTATGAGAGTTAGGAACTAGTTATGTTAAACGTGTTTTGAGATTGTAAGTGATAGATCACATGTTGTATTTGAGACAAGATTTTTGTAATTTGTATATATATAACATTTGTAACCTATCCTTATACTCCGTTAACTCATGTAGGCCTTGTGTTAATACCTTGTCAAGATCTGTCGAAAAGGTAGCTTTGTTGTCTAAGGTGGTTGGACTTAGAATGGAGGCTATTTTGACTCCTCCGACCTTCCTGGGATCTTGCTTGGTTATTAGCCAAATGACTCATTAGTGACATTTCCTACTCTTGTAACCTTAGATAAACCCTGTATTTAATGGTTATATATTATCCGATGTTCTCGATTTTTGGGGCATCACGAATACAGAAATGATAATTAAAATATGTGGTGGGAATGATTATTGTGAAATGGGTTTACGTCACAGTAAATTTGTAATGGGAAATTAGACTAATAAAACAAGATGGTGGGTATGATCTTGAATATGGTGTACAATTGAATAAATGGTGTTAATGTTGAGAAGTAAAGAATATTGTGGGAAACAAATCATAATTATTTCTAATGATGAACTTTTACTCTTATTATGGAATGTGTGTTGGGTTAATGCATATTGGAAACAATGAATGAGTGTTGTTGGTTTAATTTATGAGTTGCAAAAATGAATGATGATATGATGAATTAGTGATTGTGATATTCGAATAAGGGTCTATTTCCTTCGGACCTGTGACCGATAAAGCGTGGCGCTTGATAGAGGTTCCACCTTCTTTGCAGAGTAACGCCTGGAAAAGGGTGTGGTCTGTTGAGATATATGGAGGTTCCGCATTCTTTCTGGCTTTTGACCAGTAAAGCGTGGCACTTGAGATAGGTTCTCGTGTTCCTTCCGGAGTAGTGTCCTGTAAACTGTGTCTGTATGGCTTAGTAATGGAGCCGGGTGTTGGCGAGTGAATTTTTTTTTTTTTTTGTAAAAGAATTGTAAGGCGACTTGTATATATGAATGTGATGATTAGTAATGGAGAATTGACTTGTGTGATTGGGGTAAGATTGTTATAAATTGAACTTTTATATATGAATTGCGTATAGTGTGTTAATAAGTGTGCACGTTTTGGGATGGTGCGGATTATGGCAAGGATAGGTAGTTGTGTAATTAATGTGTATTTGTAGACAATCCATTTTTGACCGTCCTCAAGACTTGGACGTCATCGCTTGCGCACTCAATGATTATGACTGTATGTGCCGTTTTAGTGCCCGAAGTCCTCGGTAGAATGCCCTGTCTTTGAGCCTTTAAACCCTGTCCATTGTATGCCTTGTTTTGGACCAAAACCTTCAAGCTTGCAACCCTTGGTGGCTAGCCGGCCACTGTTTGAAGCTGTCGGCCACCAATTGTGCTTGTCGGCCATCCAAGTGGTTTGCCGGCCAATGGTGGTGGCCTGCCGGCCATTAGTGCCTTTTTTCAGATATTTTGTTGACAGCTATGCCAACTGTTGGTACAATTGGCTGCATCTCTCTACACGTGTATGGAGGGATATATCTCAGCCAAATGCATGTTTTTCTATATATAGGGGGTCTCTTCCCCCATTTTTGAGGGCTAGAATTTCTGGAGCAAAAATCTCTCTCTCTCTCTCTCTCTCTAGATTTCTCTCTCTCTCTTGCAAATTTGTGCACATTAGCCTACATACACTACACTTTTGCCTACACATCCTTAATCAAAGTTGATTAGCTTTGGACTGAGGTTCCTTGAGGCCTTCTTGGAGCTCTTGAAGGTGGTTTTAGCTTGAATTAGTTCCTAGAATTGATCTTTGCTTCAAGAGGTATAACACTTGTCCTTTTAGCTTGTTTTGCATACTTGTTTTTCTATCTTTTTCCCACTGATTTTGGGCTATAAAACCTCTGTTTTTGTGGGTTGAAATTTGTGATTTTAGGCCATTTAAGGTTAGGGGGTGGTTCACCTTTCTTTATTCATTGTTTGCAAGGCCTTTCCATCCTTGTTTCCCACTTTCAAACTATCTTCTTTTGGGCATTTGAACACTAAATTTCAGAGTATTTTTAGTGTTGAAAATCATTTGTTGAAGTCCAAATTTAGAGGGGTTAGCCTCCCCTCCTTGTGTCTTGTTTGCTAGCCTAGATAACTCTATGCGTTAGCTTATTTTTCTAGCCATTTGTAGCTCAATTCCAGCATGTTTTAGCCTCTATTTTGGTCTGTTTTAACTCTGGTTTTAGCTAGTAGTTGCATTTGAGTCTTGTTTTGCATGCTTCTAGTGTAAGTGTCCTCACAAGCTTGGTGTTTTAGGCCTTTAGAAACCACTTGTTTGAGTTGATTGCATGTTTGTTGTTGCTGATCTTCTTTGCTGTCAATCTGTTTTGTGGTTGGTTTTAGTATTGGGTTGTAATTTTTGTATTAGGTGTGGCTATATTATATTTGGGTGAGTGTGGACTCGCCTTTTTCTGCACCCCACCTTTGGAAAGGGTTTGAAAAGAAGGCCTCACAATTCGGACTCTTGCGGTTCTGAATCTAGTCTCACAAGTGCAATGTGAAACTGATAAACACCAAAGAGTCCAAATCTGGCAAATCCTTTGGAAAATCGATTTTAAATCAAATAATGTCAAAATCGGACTGCTTTGCCAGATTACAGAGTCGCCACCTAAATATTTTATTTTGGAGAAATTTAGGAAACCCTAACTCGTGCCAAAGGCCACGTGTCCGTCATCACCAAAGTTGCCTCGGCTTGGGAACTTAGACATGAGAAGGGAAGGTCATGGAATGAGCACCTCCGCTTACCCGATCAAAAGATCGGCCTCTACTAATCATGATATGTTATTTTATAAACACATGTGTTCTTATTCCGATTATTAGCTAACATTACTATGTGACGCACACAAGCAAGTATAGACTAAATCGCAAGAATTGGAACAAATCAAGTCATGTTTGTTTTCAAAAATGGTTTGAAGTTGCCACCCTCAAGTGGGCTTAAAAAACGCGGATTTGCCACCACTAGTGGGCATAAAACATGATTTGCCACTTCGCAAAGTGGGCTTAAAACTTGCATTTGTTGAATCGTTCCAATTCAAACAACAAAGCCTTCATCCACAAACATTCATGCAGTTTATCACGTAAGCACATAGCCTCATGGCAAGCATGTGAAACATGGCAACATAGCAATCATACTTATGCAAGCATGCTAAAGCATAAAACTTACCGGGTACTCCAAGCCTAAACAAAAACTAGTTAGAAAGATGTATGATCCTACAAGATGCCTAATGCAACACATGCAATATGAAATTAATAGGCTCGACTACTAATATGGCATTTGCAACACTTTGATAACATGCTTTGAAACACGTATTCAAGTAAGTATTGAAATTGAGAATGCAGTTTGAATGATGCTCCGAGCCTCGGTGCATGCAAGACAAAATGAATGGATGCAAACATGTAAGCATAAAGTATGCTAATTGAAAATGTCCCTAAATTAACCATTGAAAGCGGATAAATAAAAGGGAGAAAGATGTGGGTTTGGAAGACATGCACATAAGCATGCACACTTATTACAACATTATGCCCTCGCGAAGGAGGGTTCGATTGAATAAGCTAAGCTAAGTAGCTATGCTAATTAAGCTAAGCTATTACAATATAATAAATTAACTATTCTAGCTAATCAAATATTATAAACCAAATTAAGCTAATTAATTACAACACTTGTATGAATGAATTAGCTACAACTAACTAATTAAACAAAGCAAGTAAATGGCCTCGAGGGCGAGGGACGCATGCATGCTTGGTTGGTTTCCTTCCGAAAATCCACCGCCTTGCCATCGGACACCTTTGTTTGCACTTGCTTGAACACCAACAGTGCTGCCAACTTCCAGAACATCTCTGCTCCAACTCAGGAACACACTTGTGCAAAATTTCATTTCTGGCCGGTCAGCTACCAATGGTGGTTGTCGGCTACCATTGGTGGCCGGTTAGCTGTTACTAGAGGCTGGTCAGCCACTACTAGTGGTCAGTCGGCCACCCCTTCCCTGAACTTCTCTTTTTTTGCTGCAACAGAGAGTAAACAGAGGCAAAGCAGTGTATTCTCAAGGAGTGTATGTACTGCTACTCTCCTTATCATCACACAAGCTCAAAAGAGTGTAGCTCTTGGCTCTCAAGCCATCAACCAAGCATTTTCATGCATGATAGGAAAGAACCAAGCTTGTACAAGCTTAATGAGTGCAAAACAAGACTCAATCAAAACCACAACCCTATCATGTATGATCAAGGGTGATGGTGACTAAGAAAAGTGGCACGTTTTGTCACTTTAAGTATGAAACGTCCCATTTTTCTCGTGTTCGAATTAACGTCCAATCCGAACACATGCAATTCAACATGAAAGATGCTTATCTTGCCTCTTTTACTTTGTTCATTTTGTTTACACATTTTAACTTACCAATCCATTCTTTAATTAGTTAGTCCAAAAGGTGAGTGTCCTCTAATGGAAAGAGGGCTTAAACCACAAGTACCTTGAACATGAAAGAGGCCTCATGCTGTTGGTAATGAACTCCTGAAGGAATTAAACAATTAGGCATGAGGGTCTCAATTCTACACTCAAGCCAACAAGGGGTTCAAAGCCACTTTCAAAACAAATGAAAGAGTGAAGAATAAAGGGAGATTGCAGAGATTTTAGTGCTGAAATGGAGCGCAAAAAGACACTAAAACATGAAAACAACTCATGCAATTCATGTTTAAAAGCTTAAAACGTTAAGCTAGTGAAGGAGATTGCAGTACAACTACATAATACAAGCCTCAAAGGACCAAACTAGCCCAAAACAGAGCTAAAACTAGTCAAAACAGTAGCAAAAACATGATGGAAATAAGCTAAGTTAAGCTACAAAAATATGCTACCATGCGAAGCTAACTAGACATGCAAGTAAGACACAAGGAGGGGAGGCTAACCCCTTCACTTTTAGACTTCAAAACATGTGTTTCCACCACTGAAATAACTTTGAAGTTTAGTGGTTTAAAGGCCCAAAAAGTTTGATTTGAGTATGCTAAAAGATGGCACAAAAGGCTTCATAATTAATCAACAAGAAGGGTGGACTATCCTTTAATACAAAATAGCCTCAAACCACCACTTTTAAACCATAAAAACAGAGTTTTTTGTAGTTGAAAACCAACTCAAAAACAGTGTGAAAAGATGGCAAAACAAGTAGTCAAAACAAAGCTTACAAGGTGAGTCTTATACCTCTTGAAGCATAGCACTAAACAACCACAATTTCAGGCTCAAACCTCCTTCCAAAGCTCAAATTAGACCCCAAAGAACCTCAGCTCAAAGGTGAGGGTGTTTGGTTAAGGCTTGATATACAAAGGTGTAGAGAGACAAGGTGTCAAGGCACAAAACAAGAAGAGAGAGAGAGAGAGAGAGAAATTTGATCCCAATTTTCTAACCCTCCAAAATAGGGGAGGACACCCCCTATATATAGAAAATCAAGATTAAAGCTTGAATTCATCCCACTATACACGTGTATGGAGATGCACTTCAATGAACAACAACTGGCACAGTTGGCAAACAAATGTCTAAAAAAGGAGAAAAATGGCCGCCGGCCACCACTAATGGTCGTCAGGCACAAGCCATGGCCGATGGACTGTGGGGATGGCCGACAAGCCACCCTCTCCTCCAGACTTGAAACAACAAGCTCTTGGTCCACAACTAAGCACAAAACAGGCAAGTTTAGAGGCTCAAAGGCAAGGCGCTCGGTCGAGAACTTCAGGCACTCAAAATGAACACGAACATACAAAACCATCGAGTGTTCAAACGACAACGTCCAAATCTTGACGATGGCCAAAAATGGGATGTGTACAATAATCTCTGCAATCTCCCTCATTTCTGACTCTTTGTTTGCTTTGAGGGTTATTTCAACCTTAGGATTGTTTAAGCTTGAGATTGAGGTCCATGCTTAATGGTTTAATCCTCTTTTGGGGATTCATTATTAATGGCATGACATCTCTCTCTTGCCTTAAACTACCCTTTATTTTACACTTCCTTCTCTTTTAGAGGACTCAACTCACCAATGGACTTAATTGGTTAAAGAATGGAAGGGTAATTAAAATGAGTAACTAAAAGTGGAAACTAAAATTGTGCAAAGATAAGAATTGATTGTGTTTTGGTGTGTTCAATCAGACGTTAATTGAATACAAGGAAAATTGGGGCATTTCATACTCAAAGTGACGAAATGTGCCAAGTTTTCGAGGTCTCCATTGCCCTTGATCATGCATGATAGGGTGAAGGTTGTGAGTCTTGTTTGCGTATTTATTAACTTGTACACCTTGGCTCTTTGGCTATCATGCAATGAAATTGCTTGATTGATGATTTTTGAACCAAGTGTATCACTCATTTGAGCTTGTTTTTGATGATAAGGAGGGAGACACAGTACAAATAAACTGTGAGAATACCCTCTTTTTGCTCTGTTTGCTCTCTATTGCAGCAAGAAATGGTGCATCATCAGTGGCCGACTGGCCACCAGTGAATTTTCAGCAGTGTGCTTCTGAAGCAGAGCAGAATTGATCTGGAGAAGGAAAATAGTGTAAGTGTTGTGCAACAGAGGCATATAACAGCAAGATAGTGGCTATTTTCGAGTGAAAAACCTTGCATCCTTATGCATTCCTCATTTCCCGAGGTGGAATAGCTAGTGTAGCATAGTATTTCATTGTTGTAATTAGTTAATTTCTTGTATGAAGTTAATTAGTTAGTTGGTTGCTGTAATTGTTTATTTAGCTAACTAGAATAGTTAATTAGTTTTTTTTGTAATTAGCTAAAATAGTTAATTAATTAGTTACTTAATTTGTTGTAATAATTAATTAATTAGCTTAGAATAATTAATTAATTTATTTCATTCAAGTTTTGTAATAATTAGTTAAGTAGTTTAGCTTAGCTACTTTATTCATTCGGACCCTCCTGTGCGAAGCCATCAATGTTGTAATAATGTGTATGTCTTCCAATCCCACGTCTTTCTTCTTTTTATTTATCCGCTTTTGATGGTTATCACGTTTCAATTAGTATATCGCATGTTTACATCTATTCATTTGTCATGCATGCACCGAGGCTCGGTTTATCATTCTAACTGCGTTGTCAGTTTAATATACTTCTTTGAATACGTGCTTAGACCGCATGCTATTTAACTGATTCATATGCCATATTAGTAGCCGAGCCTATTTTAGTTTCATTATTGCATGCGTTGCATTAGTCAACTTGTATAGTTAGGTATCATGCATATTTTTCTAATTCTTTTGTTTTATCTTAGCTTGGAGTACAAGGTGAGTTTTTAGTGCTTTAGCATACTTGCATGAGTGTGAGTGACTACCATGACCAACATGCTTGCCATGAGGTTAAGTGCTTACTTGTTAAACTATTTGAGTGCCTGTGGATGAAGGCTTGTTGCTTGAATTGGAACGATTCAATGAATGTATGTTTAAGCTCACTTTGTCAAGTGGCAAATTCAAACCCTTTTCAAAAAAACAAACAAGAAATTGAATTGTTCCAATTTGAGCAAACTAGTCTATGCCTTGTGTGTGCGCGCATCACATAGTAAATGCTAGCCTAATAAACCTGAACAAGAGCATATAATGTTGATAAGAATCATATCATGATTAGTAGTGGTTGATCTTTGATCGGGCGAGTGGGGGTGCTCTATTCATGACCTTCTCCTCTCATACCTAAGTTCCCGAGCCCAGACAATCTTGGTGATGACGGATACGTGGCCTTTGGCATGAGTCACAGGTTTCCTAAATTTTTCCAAAAATAAAATATTTAGGTAGTGACTCTGTATCTGGCAAAGTAGTCCAATTTTAACATTTTTTATTCAAAATTGATTTTTCAAAAGATTTGACGAATTTGGACTCTTTGGTGTTTATCAATTTCACACTACACTTGTGAGATTAGATTCAGAACCGTGGGAGTCCGAACTGTAAGGCTTATATTTCGAACTTCTGAAAAGGGGGGATGGAAAAGTCAAGCTACAGTTTTTGGCGACTCTGCTGGGGAATTAGAGAACTTGACTCAAACTCATGATATGACATTTTATCTACACTTATATGTTTCTTTGCATTGCATTTGCATTGGTGCGTTTAAATCACTGTGTTTGCCATCTGCTATTCCTGGATGGTTTGCCGAAGGCTTGCCTGAAAGGCTTGCCAAAAGGCTGACCGGTCACGGGCTCTGCCATGATGGGAACACAACCCTTGGATTTGGATTGCCGTTGTACCATTTGATCCGCCTTTCACTTTTCGGTGTTAGGTGCGAGAGGTATATTAGGTAGTCTTGTCGAGGTACCCCTGTTGACCATTTGGCTTAGTTGCATATCGAAAGCCGTAGAAACTGTTCCAAACTAGGACATGATGCTTACCCGAATACAGGATTGTATGAAACCGCTTTGTTTGAATAGTGAACCTTAGCTCCTGACGAAACTAGGACAAGGTAACCCTACCCCCTCATAGGGGTGTTTTGGTTCTCACTTAACTTTTATGTGCTTTCCGGTGAAACTGTATAGGAATGTACGTATCAGTTGCAAGTTGGGTATCAGTTTTGGGGGCCAGAATTCAGTGTTTGAGTGTAGTCCTACAACTTTGATTACATCTGTTTATGGTTAACATCTGAGCTGAGGTGCTGTGCGGTTTCTGATTTTTATTTTCCTTAGGTTTTATTTCTTTTTGCTAGGTAGTTTATCACAATTGCTTCAGACAGTTCAGATATCCTTCGAACACTCTGGACCCGTGTTAGGAGGCTTCAGACAGTTCGGATATCCTTCGAGCGCTCTAGGGATCTTGTTAGGGGACAGCTTGTTGTAGACACCCCATTTTTTACCGTCCTCAAGACTTGGTTGTGCTTACAGGTACATTCAACAACTAGTTTGATTGCTCATCGAGTACTTGACTGTCGCGGCAGAACGTCATAGGTTTGAGCTTTCCAAACCCTGTACCCTTTCTCCCCCATTCTTGGGCCATGTGTTGGCCCTTTCTGCATGCTTCTTGGGAGGCACTACCGACCACCTTTTGGCCCTGCCGGCCTTGATTTTGTCCCTGCCGGCCATTGATGAGGCCTATTGGCCATCAATGAGCCATTGCCGGCCACCACTGATGGCCGGCAGACCCCTTGTCTCAGCAGGTTTCACGCCAGATCTTTTGAGCCAGCTGGTTTTCACTTCTCTCCCCTCCATAAACGTGTATGGAGGGATGAAGCTCTTGCCAAACTTGTTTAACAAGCTTCTCCTTGCATTCTTCTATATAAGGAGAAGCCCTTCTTCTCTATCAGGGGTTGAAGAAAATTTTGGAGAAGTTGTATCTCTCTCTCTCTCTCTCTCTCTCTATATTTCTCACACTCTGGAGAGACCATTCCTCTCTATCAGAGGTTCAAATTTTTTTTGGAGAAGTTGTATCTCTCTCTCTATATTTCTCTATATTGTGTTTGTTTATGCTCTAAAGTCCATTTTTCTTGCACTTTTGCACTACAACACATAGTGATACACCACCATCTTTGAGCTGAGGTTCTTGGAAGTGTTACTTGAGCTCTGAAACTTGGTTTCTAGCCTCTAAGGTTGCTGGTTTCGAAGTTGATCTTTAAGGGTGAGTATATTCCCCATTTAAGCCTTTGTTTGTATCTTATTTTGGCCATCCTTGCATATTGTTTTAGGCCTTGCTTTCAACTGAAAAAAGTTTTGTTTTTAAGTGCTTTTGATGATTGTTTAAGGTCTTTTTGGTGTTAGGGGTGTACAACCCTCTTGTATGCCTTTTTTGGCCTTGTTTTGTGCCATGCTTTAAGGCCTTTGGAATAGTCTTGGTTTGGCCTTTTAGCCACTGAAATCCAGTGGATTTTTAGTGGTAGGCATGTGGTTTTGAGGCCTTAAATTAGAGGGGGTACCCCCTTTCTTCTTGTTTTTGTTTGCTTGTATCATTGGCCTACCAAATGAGCATGTATCCCTATACTTTTGAGGCCTAGTTCAGGCACTTTTTTTGTGACTTTTAGGACCTGCCTTAAGTCTATCCATGGCTGGTTTGGTCACCTTGTGCATGCTTCTTATATGTGTAGTGTAATCCCGTTTGTGGCTCATCAAAGTAGCATGTCTTGCAAGCATGTATTGGGCCCCATTTCTGTGGGTTTTTGATCATCATTTGACATGTCATAACTCTATCTAAGGTTGGTTTGGTAGTCTCTTGAGTGGCTCATGTACTTGTAGAACAAATCTTGTTTGCTAGCTTTATGTGCATGATGTTTTGTCTCATCATTCTAGCATATTTTGGCTATGCTCCGGCATGACTTTATTCATATTTTAGGCTGTTCTAGGACTGTTTTGGGCTGTCATGGTCATATCACTCGTGTTTTGTATAGCTATAGTGTAAATGCTTTGACTAGTCTTGAGCTTTGAGGCCCCTACCATGCTATACTTGTGATGTTTGCATGCTTTGTCATCATTTGAAATGTTATTTCAGTACATGTTTCACGGTCATACAGTTGCCTTTGTTATGCTTTCAATGCCTTGAAGAGTTGGTGTTTTATGCCTCATGAATGGATCATTGTGCATGCCTCTATGCTTAGGTCCTTAGGATGCCATCTCAGCAGGTTTTTGGGCTTATTTTATCATGCCATAACTCTGTTTTCTGTTGGTTAAGTCATGCCATGTTTGGTTGTAATAGGTGTAATGCAATCCCCCTTGTTGGCCTTACTTACACCATGCTTTATGCTTTCCATTTTGACTTGTTTTGAACTTGGTCTATGCATGTTTTA
Organism: Camellia sinensis; assembly: GCF_004153795.1. NCBI lineage: Eukaryota > Viridiplantae > Streptophyta > Magnoliopsida > Ericales > Theaceae > Camellia > Camellia sinensis. The sequence goes on along the minus strand of NW_021028993.1, from coordinate 100,086 downwards.
GATTCATTTTGGCATGATCTAGGACTATTTTGGTTGTCCTTGGCCCTTTGGGGTTTGATTCATGTGGCATTGGCTTAAGTCCCTTTGCTTGTTTCGTGCTTTGAACATCCTAGCATGCTATGCTTACATTGTTTAGTGGGTTTGGCATCAATTTACATGAGATTTCAGAGTTTACCTCATTGCCATCTTATCATGATTATCACTCTTTGCTCATGTTTGAGAGTTGTGTCCTTATGCTTTAATTCTTGGGCTAATGCATTGTGCATGCATACCTTGCTTTTGTGCCCTCATTCCAACACTTTTGGCCACAGATTTGGGCATAGCTGAGGTCTGTCCATTTTGGTTCAAGTCCATTGAGCATGTTTGATTACATGTTGTTTGCATACTTGCATTCCATCACATTGTGTATGCCATGTTCGTCGCATTGTGTATGCCTTATACTTTGCATTGTGTGTGCTTAGGTTACATTGCATTGAGCATGCCATCATTTGCATTGTGTATACTTAGTTGTTGCATGCACTAGCATTGTGCATGCCATTAGCCTCGTTAGGTTGTTCATATTGCATTACATGTTTGCGTGCTTAAGTCATATAGTATGTTTGCGTGCTTGAGTCATATTGTGTATGCCATACTTGTATTGCATTGTTGTTTGGATTAAGTGTTAATACGAGCACGAGAAACGAGGGACGTTTCATACTTCAAGTGATGAAACGTGCCTCAATTCTCGGTCGCTGACACTCTTGATTATCCATGATAGAGTTCTAGGCACTTATGTGTTTTTCTTGTGCATTCATTTTACATTGAATTGCACAAGTTGGATCTTTGGCCATCATGCATTGGGATGCGTGATTGATGGTCTTGAATCCAACTATGCCTTTCCCTTGATGTTTTGAGGTGATATGGGGTGGCATAGTGCGCACATACCCTTGGGAGACCCTCCCTTTTCTCTATTTTGTGCTCTGCTGCAGCTTGGTGTCACAACACATCAGTGGCCGGCAGTGCCTTGCAGATGGCCGACAGTCCTTCATTCTTGGCCAGCAGTGCCCACTTGTGGACGCACCCTCGGGCTTTATGCCACCACAGTTCGGACTCCCTTTTATGTTACGGTTCTTAATCTGAACCAAAGAGTCCAAATCCGGCAAATCGTTTTGAGAAAAAAGATTTTTAGAAAAGAAGTGTCAAACATGGACTGCTTTGCCAGATACAGATTCGCCACCTAAATATTTTATTTTGGGAGAATTTAGGAAATCTTGACTCGTTTGCCTAAGGCCACGTGTCCGTCATTACCAAAGTTGCCTCGGCTCGGGAACTTGGGTACGATTGGGAAAGGTCAGCTATGAGCACCCCCTCTCGCCCGATCCTCTATTAACCATGATATCCAATTTTGAAAACGTTATGTGTTCTTATTCCGATTTAATTAGCTAGAATTACTATGTGATGCGTACAACAAAACAAGTATAGACTAGATCGCCTAATTTAGAACAAAGCATCGCGTATCCGTTTGTTTGGAAAATGTTTTGAAATTTGCTACTCGCGAGTAGGCTAAAACACGAATTTCGATGAGTTGTTCCAACTCAAGCAATCCAACCTTCACCCACAGGCATTCAGGCAGTTCATATCACATAAGCATCTAGCCAAATGGTAAGCATGCTGTCATGTTAACATTCACACTCGTGCTAGATGCTAAAGCTCAAAATACTTACAGTGTACCCCAAGCTAAAACAAAGAACTCGTTAGCAATCAATGTATGATCCAAGTCCATGTTAAGTGCCTAATGCAACGCATACAGAATGCAATTAGGACAGGCTCGGCTAATCCTAGGATGGCATGTGAAATGCAACCATTTGATGCACATATTCAAGTTAGATTTGAAATACTATGCAGTTAGTATGATGCACCGAGCCCGATGCGTGCAATACTGATGAACGATGCACGCATGCCATAGCATAAGGAATGTAAATTGAAATATAATCCTAGTACTAACCATCAAAGCAGGTAAGTTAAAAGGGAGAAAGAAGTGGGGGGTTGGAAGACATTATGCACACACGCACGCCACACTTGATTACAAATTTGCCCCGCGTCGGAGGGACCCGAAAAGAATAATACAGATTTAACGCTGACCTACAAGCTAATTAAATATTACAAGACTAATTAAACTAGTAAGCAAATTTAACTATCTAATAAAACAGTAAATAGCCTCGGGAAAGCAGGCCAATGCAATGCGTGCTCGGCTCTGCTCGGAAGTCCCAACTGCATGCACAAGGTTTGCCTCTGTCCACACTGTTTTCCTTCTCTGATCATATTGCAAAATTCCACAAGGTGCACTCTATGAACCCTGTGGTACCACTGGCCAAGGGAAATGGTCACCGGCCAAAGGAAAATATCACAGGCCACTGGTTAAAGCTATCGACCACCAATTGGTTGGTCGGCGGCATAAGATGGGCCGGCCGGCCTAAGTCTCTTCCTGCCAGAATTGTCTGTTTGACAGCTGCAGAGGGCACAAACAAGGCATGACAATGCATTCTCAAGCAGAATGTGTTACACCAACACAGTCCCTTATCAATGTTTATGACTCAAAGGGACATGGTTCTCAGTTCTCGGACCACCAATCTGCGCATTTCGATGCGTGATGCCAAAAACCAAGTATGCATATTGATTTCCAAATGAAGATGCACATAAACCAAGCAGGAAGCTCAAACCTCTGTCATACTCAAGTTCAAGAGGCAAGGCATGCATGCCAATGCAATACAACCTAGACATGCGGACTAAGCATGCAACATGGCAATGCAAACAAGCATACAAGGCATGTGACGATCATGCTAATGACAAGTATGCAAGGTGTAATGTGGATGTTCAAGCATGCAAACAAGCATGTGATAGGCTAAGTATGCCACAACATGCAAGGCTAATGGACATGCAAGATATGATGCAATCAAATCATGCGGAGTGTTAGACATGTAACAACATGTAAAGAGTGGACTTAGACTAATTTAGGCAGCTCTATACTAGGCTCAAAACAGTGGCCAAAAGCTATGAGGATGGGGCCAAATGCACATACAAGCATGCATGCAAACATGGTCCATCACTTAGGCATCAAAGAGCAACTTCTAAGTACACTTAAAAGAGGCTAAACATGGGCAAATGGCATGCATTATAAGCTCTGAAAATCGCATGAGGATGGTGCCAAACCAATCTAAACCAAGCAATCAAAGCATGCTAACAAGCCCAAAGCTTGAGGCCACCAAAGGGCTCAAACCATGGCCATGCCAACCAAGCCTCAAAGGGCCAAGGGGACTCTAAACAGCCCCAATGCAGGTCTAAACAAGACCGAAGACACACCTAGATGGCGTTTAAATGGTTTAAACATGCAAGCATACAAAAGAGGCCAAACATGGAGCATAAGATGACAACCTTATAAAGCATCAAAGGGACATCGAATGCAAGCATACAAGTATGCCATGAGGACTGAAATGATGCTATAAGTGGTTCTAAGCCACTGAAATGATGCAAGAACAACATGTTAGAGGGTCCGATACTTAAGGCCTACAAGAGGGATTACATGGTAGCTATACAAAACGAAGCATGGATGACCCAAATGACCAAAAACAGACCTCAACCACACTAAAACAAGCATAAAAGCTTCACAAAGCTAGGCCGAAATCATGCTAGAACAAGGGTTAAAACCTAAAGCATGTTAAGGCAAAAAATATGGCATTACAAGACATGCATGCAAGGCAAGCATGGTGTGTCTTAACCAAGTAAAAACAGAGGTAAAGCATGGCAAAATACTACCAAATACCTACTTAAACATGGCCAGCATGAGTTCAAAAATGGTGCTCACACATGAGGCTTAAATGGCACATTTTGAAGACAACAAGGAGATGGGGTGGCCCTCTCCAGTGGTGAGGAGGCCCAAACAAGGTGGTCCCAGAACTCACCAAAATAGCACAAAAAAGGGGCCAAACAAGCCCTAAGAAGGGTCAAACAACCCTAAACAACAAAACACCCTTAAACAACTATTTTAAGCAAGTAAAAACAAGACTTTTATTAGTTATATGCAAAGTCTAAAAACAGTTGCAAGATAGGCAAAAAAGCTATGCAAAAATGGGGAATAAAAGGCAAGAACACTCACCCTTGAAGAACACTTCCAAGATCGCAAGGTCAGACCTCTTCTTGGATCAAAACCAGCTCAAAAAGTCCAAGATCAACCCTCTAAAGCCTCAGCAGTTAAGGGAAGGTGTAATGGTAGGTGTTTATGTACAAAACTAAGACTAAACACACACACAACACTCAAGAGAGAGAGAGATATAGAGATAGAGTATGAACAAACCCTAACCCTAAAACTCAAAGCTCTGAAAAATTTTCTAACCCAGATGGAGGGAGAAGAGGCTCCCTCTTATAGACAATCCCTCTTGTAAAGCTTTCGATACAAGCTAGCCAAGAGGGAGATCCCTCCATACACGTGTATGGAGGGGAGCAAAGTGTATGCCAGCTAGCACAGCTGGCATAAAAATATCTGCAAAAGCAGATGAACAGTGGTCGGCCAGCCAAAAATGCAATTTGACCAAAATATATGGCCGGTTGACCATCTAGAGTGCCGGTCGGCCAAACATTTGGCCGATGGCAATAAAACACAGTCGGTGGCCTCAAGCCATGGCTGGTGGAGTGTGGGGATGGCCAACAAGCCATTCCCTGCCCTCCAAAGCAAAAACACGAGTGTTTGGTGCAAAACCAAACACAAAACAGTCGAGTCGAGAGATCCTGAGGCAAGGCGCGTAGCCGAGACCTCTGGGAACTCAAGACGAACACAAACAAGGATGATCACTTAGTGTTCAAACGGTGACGTCCAAGTCTTGAGGACGGTCAAAAATGGGGTGTCTACAGTTGCCCCTCTTTGACAGAACTCGAAATTCATAAGAATGACGGGAGTGAGTGTCAAAGCCCAGAGACGACCCATTTTTGACAAGGCCGAAGACTTAGACAAAGCATGCAAGACAATAAAGATATGCGCCCGAAGGCAGGGGCAAAATGCAACTGATAATGCAAGAAGCCGAGCATAACTTATGATCATGCAAAGAAAGCTGTAACGAAGCATAACATGCAACAGTTTTAAGCTAGCATACAACAATCCAACTACACTATAATGCAGAAGGGATGTAAGAGAATTATGCAATTCTCGATACGTCTCACTCGGAGAATATAATACCTACGTGGTTCATCTGGTTGCACCAGCTTCAAATAAACCGTACATACAATATCGTGCCTGTAAAGAAAGTAACTTAACAGGTACAATACTGTTAGCAACATGCATGACAATGCAAAATGATATGCAGTATATACAAAACTATGTATAAACAATGCAAACGATAATGCAATGCAATTGAATCATAATCGAACCACGAGCGGTACAAAACCACACAAATGTCAAAAGGATAATGGGGATGCAAAGTCCGTCTACCATAGAAAAGGTGCCGCACCCTTAAACCAACATACCAGCGTGGAATAGGTGCGTACACATACAGAACTATGAGTGATGTAGACGGACACAAGAACAAGCAATTGGGTGGAATGACATAAGTGGGGAAATGTCCCGCTGAGGAAAGTCCAATGATCCTAATGCTGGATGCAAAAATTATACTACAATGTAATATATACAATGGATATGGCATGCAGCCAAACCAAATCTTGCCTAGGAAAGGCATGGACACATACAAGCTGCGTCTAACACAGATACGGTGCCGTCACCCTCAAACCAACATACCAGCGTGGAATAGGTGCGTACACATAATATCATAACTGTGCTTCGACGTGAAAGATATGGGCACATACCAGACCAAACTCAACATGGAAAGGCGCAAGCCATAGATGGAGGTGATGCAGTGAATGCATGCAACTACAATGCAATACAATGAATGCATGACAATGCACTATTTACAATGAAACCTACATACTAAATGATGCAGTAGGAAAATGCATGACAATGCAAAGTAAGGAAGAATGCACTACAATGCATGTAAGGAAAGATGCATGACAATGCAAGCTATGTACAATGCAAGCTATGTACAATGCAATATTTACTAGCTAAAATGCAATGGATGCAGTGGATAAGGCCTGCGGCCAAACCGTATCTTGCCTAGGAAAGGCATGGACACATACAAGCCGCGTCTAACACAGATACGGTGTCGTCACCCTCAAACCAACATACCAGCATGGAATAGGTGTGTACACATAATATCATAACTGTGCTTTGACGTGAAAGACATGGGCACATACCAGACCAAGCTCAATCATGGAAAGGCGCAAGCCATAAATGGAGGTGATGCAATGAATGCATGCAAGCTACAATGCAATATATACAACATGTAATGGAATATATGTATGTACAGTGAATGCATGACATATGCATTATTTACAATAAAAATGCACGACATATGCATTATTTACAATGATGCATGACATATGCACTATATACAGTGGATGGATGACAAATGCATGAAAATGCATACTATTTACAGTGCATGACATATGCATATATTTTTTATTTTTTGAAATGCAAATGATGCATACTGTTTTTGGCTTTTTTCTTTCGAAATGCAAATGATACATGTTTTTTTTTTTGTTTTTTTTTGTTTTTTCTTTTGAAATGCAAATGATGCATGTTTTTTTGGTTTGAAATGCATGTTGTTTTGAATGTGCGACAACGCAAGTTGCTTGAAATGCATGGTAATTGTACGGGGAGCAAATATTTCAGCAAGCCCGTACTCCTTTCTTCCAAGCTCCGTTTCCGTCCGATCACCTGCGAGCACAACGGCGGTGAGCTACCCGGCGGTGTGTGGCCGGAAAACCCCTCCGACGGTCAAGTTAGCACACACCTTA